>JAQQSZ010005948.1:0-13735 GCA_028646595.1 Phalanger gymnotis | reverse complement strand
CAGCCAACTTACTTAACCCTTGAGGTTTTCAGCGAGGTATGGCTGCTTATAGACTAACGAGTTCTATGTTCCACGGTTGGGCGGATGCGCTGCCTCACCAGCACTCCTCCTTCCCCAAGAACCCTCATCCTGGATTGGGCTTAAATCTTCAGCAGGCTCTTCACTCCTCCTCTGATCAGCCACTTAATTCCTCCCACCTGGTGGGCCTGGGGCCAGAAGCAACTGCAGCCGTATTTCTAAAGCTACCCCACCTCTGCTGCCCCAGGAGCGGTAGCCAAACCTCAAACTCAGTCTGGCAACTTTTCCCACTAACCTTCTCTGTTATTTTTGCTGTTTGTGGGTTGTGAGGTCTGGTAAATGCTACAGCTCTGTAATTCAGGATGCTAAGGCACTCTCTGCTCTGCTCGTGGTCTCGGCTCTTGGTCTGGTCGGTCGTGTTCCGGGCTGTGCGTGCTGGGCTCTGCTTGGCTCAGCTCCGCTCCCCTCAGCTGGGAGCTGGGAGCTCCGTGCAGGACAGACCTTACCCAGATACCATCCAGGCTGTCCTGGGCTGGAGCCCTGCTTCCCTCTGCCACTTTGTGGGTTCTGCAGCTCTAGAATTGGTTCAGAGCCATTTTTTATAGGTTTTTGGAGGGACTTGGTGGGGAGTTCATTCTAGTCACTGCTTTCCAGCTGCCATCTTGGCTCTGCCCCATGTCTGCAGTTATTTTAAATGGAATTTCTCTTTCTAGCTTTTCCTGCTGTGTTTTGTTGGTAATATGTGAAAATGTTGATGATTTGTTTGAGTTTATTTTCTATTCTGCAACTTTGCTAAAATTGTTAATTATTTTGACTAGCTTTTTCACTAACTCTAGGGTTCTTAAAGCATATCTTCATATGTGCAAAAAGTGAAAATTTTGTTTCCTCATTGCCTGTGTTTATTCCTACAAATTCATCTTCTTGTCTTCTCATTTTTTCTGGCACTTCTAGTTCAATACTGAATAGTAATGAAGATAATGAATGTCCTTGCTTCACTCCTGATCTTTCTGGTAAGGTTTCTAGTTTATGTCCCTTATAGATAATACTTGATCTTTGCTTTTGGTAGATACTATTTATCATATTAAGAAAGTTTCCATTTATTACTATGCTGTCTAACATTTTAAATAGGATTGAGTGTTGGCATTTTGTCAAAAGCTTTTTCCTGTAAATATTGACATCATACTATTTTTGTTGTCTTTATTATTGACATGGTCAAATTTATTTTCCTAATTTTGAATCAGTGCTGAATTCCAGGTATAAACCAACTTGTTCATAGTGTATGAACTTTTTGAAATTTCACTGTGGTATCCTTGCTAATACTTCATTTTTTAAACAATATTCAATAGAGAAATAATTTTCTTTCTTATTTTTCTTTTCATGGTTTTTATGTATCAAAACCATATTTATGTCTGAGAAGGAATTTTGTATGACTTCTTTACCTACCTTTTTTTCAAATACTTTATATAACATTGGAATCAATTGTTCTTTAAATGTTTGATAGAATTGGTTGTGAATATATCTGGTCCTAGGATTCTTTTTCTTACAGAGCTCATTGTTCAATTTCCTGGATAGGATTATTTCAGCATTCCATGTTCTCTTCTATTATCCTGGGCAATTTATATTTTTGCAAATATTCATCCATTTTATTTAGATTGTCAGTTTTACCAACATATAATTGGGCAAAATGCTAATAATTGTTTAATTTCATTTTCACTGTGCAGTCATCCTTTCATTTTTGACACTTGGAATTTGGTTTTCTTCTTTTTTATTTTTAAATCAAATTATCCAAGAGTTTATCTGGTTTTTTTGCATAAATCCATTATTAATTTCATTCATTACATCAATGTTCTTTACTTTTGATTTTATTAATCTTTTCTTTGATGTTCAGAAATCCTATGTTTGTGCTTAATTGGGGTTTTTAGTTTGTTGTCATTCCAGGGTGCTTTTTTAAAATTTGCATGTCCAATTCATTGACCTGCTCTTTCTTTCTTTTATTGATGATTTCTATTATTGATTTATTGACTTTAGAGACACAAATTTTCCCCTAAGTACTGTTTGAATGCATCCCACAAATTTTGGTATGTTATCTCGTTGTTGGTATTATCTTTAATTGAATTATTGATTGTTTCTATGATTTATTCTTTACCCACTAATTCCTTATTAGGTTATATAGTTTCCAGTTAATTCTTTATGCTTCAAAGGCCTTTTATTGAAAGCAATTTCATTGCATTGTGATCTGCATTTAATTTTTCTTCTTTTCTGCATTTATTTTTGAGCTTTTGTGCTCTAATACACGATCAATTCAAGAAGTAATTGTTAGATTTTTTCAATTTCTAATTTGCCCTCTGGTTCTAAGGCATCAGAGAAATTTTCTTTTCTAATTTTTTGAAGTAGTATATCTAGGCTCTGTTTTTTAGTTATGGTTTTCAGTTAGTCTAATAATTTTTAAATTATCTTCCCTCAATCAATTTTGCAGGTTCATTGTTTTTCCTATGGGATTTTCACATATTTACTATTTTTTCATTCTTCAGACTTCGTTTTATAATTTCTTGATGTCTTATGAAGTCCTTAGCATCCCCTTGACTCATCCTAATTTTTATAGAGTTATTTTCTTCAGTGAGCTTTTGAACCTTTTTCCATTTGGCCAATTCTGGTTTTTAAGTTCTTTTCTTCAGTATTTTGTTGCCTCTTTTATCAAACAGTCATTTGACTTTTCATAGTTTTCTTGTATTGCTCTCAATTTTTCCCCAAATTTTGCCTATACAACTCATTCAATTTTTTTAATGTACTTTTTATCTCTTTCCTTAGATCTTCTAGGAAATTTTTGTTGGTCTTGTGTCCAATCTGCTTTTTCCTTTGGAGTTTTTCTTGCAGATGTTTTCAAGTCATTGTCTTTTTTTGAATTTGTGTCTTGAGCTTCTCTTTCATTATAGAAACTTTTTATCATCTAACTTTGTTGCTGTTTGTCCATTTTTTCTAGCCTATTGATATGTATTATATATGTATGTATATGTGTTTGTATATGTATGTATATACACATATGAGTACACATATATGCATATACATGTATGTATGCATATATGTATATGCATGCATATATACACATATGTATATGTGAGTATAGCTGTGTATATGTGTGTGTGTATGTGTGGGTATCCTACTTTTTTCACAGCTAGATCTAGAGTCATAAGTTTTTAGTGCCTCCAAGGTGGTATGATCTGGAATGGTCTAGTCAGTGCCCTCCTATTGCGTACTCTGGTCTTTATCCAAGTAAGACCCTTATTCTCTTGCTAACATAACCCAGGGAGAAGTTCTCTTCTCCCTGGAACTGTGAACTAGAACTGAATCATTGGCGAAGGAACTGCCAAATGGTATCCAGTCATGAGTCTAGTGGAGCATACAGGTCCATTATAATCTCTTTATGACCAAGTATTCATTCTCCTTACCATCTATGTACTCTGTGTTCTCCCAGTGTTGCTGCCACCACTGCTGCTATAATCAACTGTTGCTTTTGCTACCACTGTTGCACACACTATTGTCATAGCTGCCTTGAAGGCCCACATCTGTAAGTGCCATGTTCCCTCCTAGCTCTTACTCTGGTGTCCTCCTAAAATGACTCATCATGAAACTTTGACTTCAGATTGATACATATTTTAAGGTTGTTCAAAGCATCATATTGGGAAAACTAAGTGCAAACTATCATCTCTGACTCTCATTTCCTGGTGTTTTTAATAGGAATATATGTTCTATCTTGTTATGGACCTATATATATATACAGAGAGAGAGAGATATCATGGATATATATGCACATGTATGTATATATGTGTATATGTATATAGTATGTTATAGGCATATATAATATATTATGGATATATTATATATAATATATCATGAATATATATATATAATATTTTTATATATGTTTTATATATTCATATGATTTTGTTGTTCTTGTTAGTATGGTTAATTGCAACTATAGTTTTCCTAATATTGAATGAGCCCTGAAGTTCTGGTATAAAACCAAGCTGGTCACATTGTATAATCTTTGTCATATGTGGATGTAATTTCCTTGCAAAAATTTCAAATAAAAATTTTAAATCTGTATTCTCTAAGGATATTAGTCTATAATTGGGTGTGGTTATTTTTATTTTGATTCTTCCTGGTTTAGGTATCAAGAAAAACCATATTGGTATAGTAGAAGGAAATTGATTGGATGACTCCTTTTCCTTTTTTTTTTTAACAGTTTCTTTAGTATTAGAACTATTGATTCTTTAAATGTTTAATAGATTTCATTTGTAAGTTCAACTGGTCTCAGGGATATGATTTCTAGGCTCTATTTTTGGTCACAGATTTCAGGCAATCCATTGATTCTTAAATAATCTCTCCTTGATCTCTTTTCCAGGTCAGTTGATTTTGCTATGAAATACCTTAAATTTTTCTTTTTTTTCAATCTTTGGATTTTGTTTTAATATTTATTTCTACTTGTCTCATTGAGTCATTAGCTTTTATCTGTTTCATTCTGATTTGTGGGTGTCTGTAGTTTTGGCAAGGTTTTGAGTCTCTCATCATATTATTTATTCTCTTTCCAATTCTTTCTCGCATAGGTCTCATTTGTTTTTTTTCTTTTTCCACTCTAGCATTCTCATTTCATTTTAATAATAATAATTTTTACTGAAAAAACTCACTTCATGTCTTCCAAAAATTCTTGTGCCCAAATAGTGTTCTTTAAACCTTTGCTTATTTCTGTAATCATCTTCTTCTTTTTGTATGTGTGTGTTAAGTATCTCTATCGCCATAAAGCTCTTTATGTGCAGCTCTGTTTTATTTGTTTACTCATTCTTCATTCTACTTCCAAACTTCAGAATTTATTTTAAGGGCAGTCTCTCTAAACTTGTATAGGGGCTATCTGCAATGATCTTGTATCCTACTAGGTCCTGCTGCTGTTTTCTTTTGGTATCAAATATTATGTTATTTCAGAATCTTAGGAAGAGTAAGGTTTGAGACATGCAGTCTTTCAGGGCTACCAGTGTTCAGATTCAGGGCAAAATATGATTTTTTACTCCCTTGTCTATGCTCTGCAAATTCTTGACCTGGATTTTGGTTTGAGCAACTCATCTCTGGGCTTTGCCCTGGTTGGAATTCCAGTAGATTACTCAACTCAACCACTATCAGCCACCTGGAACATTTTGTGAGTATGGTGATAAAACTGCACGTTCTCCCTTGTTATGGGATTTCTTTCTTGGTAATTCTTTTGCAAGCTTCATATTGGGATGTGGACAGGGACTTAGGCCCTGCTCCAGTCCTAGAGTTTGAGCCACATAGCTGTTGTTTGCTTCTGAATCCTGCCTAAATCCTGTGTCAATTTAGTGTCCTGGATTGCAACCAGTAGGCACAGATCCCTTCCTCAACTCACCCTGGAACTGGTAATGAGCAACAGAGCCACTAGTAACCACCAATTCCTTCATACTATATAGAGCAGCCTGACCTTATGAATGCTTTCTCTAGTGCATAGCCATAGTCCTCTTTTAGTCCTGTATTCTGGAATGCTGTATGGCTGTTCCTGGTTAGAGCCTATCTTCAGAATCTATAGCTCTATCTCCCTATACTAACCTGGGCTAGAA
Organism: Phalanger gymnotis; assembly: GCA_028646595.1. Taxonomy (NCBI): domain Eukaryota; kingdom Metazoa; phylum Chordata; class Mammalia; order Diprotodontia; family Phalangeridae; genus Phalanger; species Phalanger gymnotis. The sequence continues at coordinate 8,096 of JAQQSZ010005948.1, read as the reverse complement.
AAATTACTCACTATGATTTTCTTTCTTATATTTACTTATCAGATCTAGTTGTAGGGAAGATTTCAGTTGTAATTTCCTGTTACTCTTCTATCTTGGCCAGCATCCAAAATGATAGCATTTCAGACATTTTAGGACAATGATCATACTAGCCTCTCATAAAAATTAAAAGAGGTTTCACACTGAATGCTAAAACAGTAGGTGGTATCCTTTAACTCAAACAAGAGAAGGCTTAAGGATTAAAAGGAGGTACCCAGAAAACATGGTAGGGGATAGAGACAGCAAAGGGATCAGTAAACAAGCATTTATTGAGTTCCAGGCATTATGGCCAACAGTGAGGACACAAAAGCCAAAAGATCCAAGAAGTTTACATTATATGGGGGCAGGGATAACATTTGCATAGAAAAGCATGTAAAAAATAAATACAAGGTAATTTGGAGGAGAAAGGCACAAGTAGTTAGAAAGGGTTTCCTGTAGAAGGCAGAGCTAGAGTTGAGTTGAGATAGAACCTAAAGATTTGGAAGGGAAAGGCAGAGTAGGGGAAGGAATGTATTCCAGACATGGGGAATATGCTGTGCAAAAGGGTGAGGGATAGTAGTTGGAGTTTCTTATGTGAGGAACAGTAGGAAAGCTAATTTTGCTGGAGCATGGAGTGCCTGAAGAGAAAATACAATGAAAGTGGTTATAGTATCTAGGGCACAATTGTCTTTCGGCCATAGTAGGGGAGAGAGATTTCAATAATGATGCTATAAAAAGACTTTCTCCTAGGCCTTAGAGCTCTTGATTTTTATAGATCTCTAATTCTTCCTAATCAGAGTAGGAGAGGACTAGATTCAAGCCTCTTTGAGAACATGAAAACTTTTGAGACCTTTCACTAGAATATCAAACCAACACTGTCACTCTAAGGTAGATTGTGACCACCACATCTCTAATCTAGGGTATGGAGACCACACTTATAAATCAAAGCCATGGACTGGATGCCCCACTACAGTAGTTCCACATTGTAAGGTAATTCATACTCTAGGCTGGCTAGGGCAGCCCACAAACAGGAGATCTCTGAGGTAGATGAGGACTATGGATTTATTGGACTATGGGGTAGAGTACTGTTCAGGAATATCTGATTGTTTTTTTACCTATGAAGCAAGATATTTGGAAATGCCCAGTAAGAACCTTAAGAAAGGGAAATAGAAATTTTAGCTTTGAAAATGCTCATAAATTCCAAAAAGATGACAGACCAGGGATGCCAAAAAGGAAGAAGGAGCTTTTTAACATGAAGCAAAAGTTCCTTAACTTTCTATGTTTCATGGATCCTGTTGGAAATCTGATGAAGTCTGCAGGCCAATTCTCAGAAGGATGTTTTACCATAGCTTTCTAGTAGTTCAATAATCCTTCAATTATCTCTCCTTGATCAATTTTTCAAGTCAGTTGTTTTTCCTATGAGATACAGTATTTCACATTTGCTTTTATTTTTCCACTTTTTTACTTTGTTTTATTGTTTCTTTATGTCTCATGGACATAAAGCTTCCACTTGACCAATTAAACTTTTTAAGAAGTTATCTTGATTTGAGGTTTTGTATAATTTTGCCAATTCTGGTTTTTAAGTAGTTATTTTTCTTTCATATTTTAGTGCCTCTTTTGGAAACTGGTAAATCTCTTTTTATAATTTTCTTGCATTGCTCTCATTTCTTTTCTTCTTCTGAATTTTAATACTTTGTTTTACTAATTACATGTAAATAATTTTAACCTTTGTTTTTTTTTAACAACTTTGAGTTCCAAGTTATCTCCCACTCTCCATTCCCTCCTTCATTGTTAAGAAGGCAAGCAACTGGATAAAGGTTATACATATGCATTCATATAAAACATATTTCCAAATTAGTCATGTTGTGAAAGAAAACAGACAAAAAAGCAAAAAAAAAGTGAATTAAGTAACAGTATGCTTTGATCTGCATTTAGATTTCATCAGTTCTTTCTCTGAAGGTGGGCAGCAGTTTTCATCATAAGTCCTTCAAAACTGTCTTGGATCTTTGACTTACTGGGAATAGATAAGTCATTAATGGTTGATCATTGTATAATATTGTTGTTACCATATACAATGTTCTCCTGGTTCAGCTCATATCACTGCATCAATTCATATAATGTCTTCCCAGGTTTTTTGTTTTAAAGCATCCTGCTCATCATTTCATATTCATATCATCTTCATATACATGGATTGAATACAATAGTATTCTGTCTCAATAATATGCCACAACTTGATCAGCCATTCTCCAATTGATAAGTGGTATCCTCACAATTTCCAATTTTTGCCACTACAAAAAGAACTGCTATAAATATTTGTGTACATATAGGTCCTTTTCCTTTTTTAAAAAAAAATCCCTTTGGGATACAGAGCTAGTAGTGGTATTGCTGGTCAATGGCTATGCATAACTTTATAACCCCTTGGGCATAGTTCCAATTTCCTCTCCAGAATGGTTGGATCAGTTCACAACTCCACCAATAGCATTTTAGTTTTCCAATTTTCCCACAGCCCTTCCAATATTTGTCATTTTTCTTTGCTGTCATATTTGCCAATCTGGTAGGTATCAGGTGATACTTCAGACTTGTTTAATTTGAAATTCTCTAAACAACAGCAATTTAGAGCATTTTTCATATGAGTATAGATATCTTTGATTGCTTCTTCTGCAACCTTACTGTCCATATCTTTTGACCATTTATCAATAAGAGAATATCACTATAGAAGAATAAGTTCTTTAAAATTTGACTCAGTTATCTATATATTTGAGAAATGAGGCCTTTAGCAGAGGAACTTGCTTTATCTATTTCCCCAGTTCCCTGCTTTCCTTCTAGTCTTGGCTATATAGGTTTTGTTTATGTGAATTTTTAAAAATTTTATATCTTGTAATGCTCTCTGTCTCTGGTCATAAATTCTTCCCTTATCCATAGATCTGATATGTAAACTATTCCATGATCCTCTAGTTTATTTATAGTATCACCCTTTATTTCTTAATCATGTACCCATTTTGACCTTATCTTGGTATACTGTGAGAAATGTTGGTATATACCTAGTTTCTGCCAAATTGTTTTCCAGTTTTCCCAGCAGGTTTTTTTCAAATAGCGAGTTCTTTTCCCAAAAAGTCTGGACCTTTGCACTTATCGAACACAAGATTACTATGATCACTTCCTACTGTTTATTGTGTACCTAATCTATTCTACTGATCTACCCTTATATTTCCTAGTTAGTGCCAGATTGCTTTGATGATTACAGCTTTGTAATACAGTTTGAGATCTGGTACTCATAGACAACCTTCCTTTACATTTTTCCCCATTAATTCCCTTGATATTCTTGACTTTTTGTTTTTCTATGTGAATTTTATCACTTTTTCTACCTCAATAAAATAATTTTTGTAGCTTGATTGGTATGACACTGAATAAGCATATTAATTTAAGTAGAATTATCATTTTTATTATATTGGTTTGGCCCACTGTAATGTTAATGCAATACAAAGATCTTCCCCATCCATTAATAGGCCTACATGACCACATGTGTTCAATCACACCTTTTTGTACCAAGCTAATTTTTATATTTGGGGTGAGATTTTGCTTTTGGGGTTCACTCATGAGAAGGACATTTTGATTCCCTGGACAGAACTCTGAGTAGCCATTTGTTAAGAGCCCTCTGACTACTCAGATGTTGGTGCTTCCCCAATCTTGTGGTATATGTAGGTGGTTGTGTTACTTTGTTCAAACATTTGGAGCCCTGTCTGTTAGATCTCTGTGCTAATTTTTCTGCTCTGTTTTCTACTTGTCTGTAATTAATGTGAGATTGTTTACCCCTTTAAAAGTTGCCTTTCCTCTAGAAAAGCAGATCAAAGGACCTATGCTAGCAGGCCATCCTGGGTGTGCCAGTGTGATTGCTGTTACACCTACTCATGAACAATTAATATTTTTTCAATTGTTTATATCTAATTTTTGGTATGAAAAGTGTTTTATAATTGTGTTAATAGAGTTCCTGGGTTTGTCTTGGCAGGCAAACTCTCAAATATTTGTATTATCTATAGTAATTTTGATGAAATCTCTATTTCTATCTCTTGCTGTTGAATCTCATTTCTTTTCGCAAGTTTTCTTCTACCACTCTTCTTTCATTTTAAAAATCATTTTTGCTCTTTTATTTTTATCTTTTTCTTAAGTCTTTAAGAATTCTTGTTGTGCTTGTGTCCAATCTGCATTTTTTTTTCCTTTCAGACGTTTTTAAGTTATTGTCTTCTGAGTTTGTGTCTTGAGCTTCCCTGTCATCATAGTAGCTCTTTATGGTCAGGCTCTGTTTTTGTTGTTGTTTGCTGATTTTTTTCACTCTCTCTCTCGGCTTTAGACTTTATGTTATTTAAGCTCTGCTTACCTCAAACCTTACCAAATGGGACTGGCCTGCATTTCAGATTTTTATATCCTACTATTTTCTCAGCTAAATCTGGGGGCACAGAAGTTTTTGATGCTTCCAAAGAAGTGATATGATCTGGGTAGTGATCTGATCTCTGCTCTCCTGGTCTGTGCTCTGGTTCTTACCTAGGCCAGGTCCCTGCTCCCTCATGATCCAGACCACTCCCTTTTACCCTGGAACTGCTACAGGAAGCATCCCTTCTCCCTTGAGAACATAACTAGTCTTTTCTCCCCCTGGAACTGTTAGCCAGAACTGGGTACTGAATGATGGGGGTACCAAAGTGAACCTGATACTGCACCCAGTGCTAGCACAGAGGCCAAACTGGAATCTTGTTCTGACAAGGTCTTTGATCTCCTTACGAGCCCAGGACATTGGGTGCTTCTGGAACAATTGTCACTGTTGCTACTGCTGCTGCCAACATGGCCTTTAAGACCCACAGAAAATGGCACACTCAAGGCCCACTCCTACCCTGGTATCTGTAGATCTATTTTTCTGTCTGCCTCAGCTGCCCTTGGATGGAAAAAAATATTCAGAGAGACCTTTTTTTGGTTAGCCTGCTTAGAATTTGGTTTGATTCACTTTTTAAAGTTGTTTAGAGGGGTAGGTTGGGAGAGCTAGGCAAAATTGTTGACTTCACCATCTTCACAACAATTTTTTAAATGCATAAAATAAAATATTTAGAGTTAGAAAGGAAACCAAATGTTAGTGAAACTGAAGTTGTGTTTTTCCCTGAAAACTGCTATCTAACAATTCCTAGTCTACAGTGTTGGCAGACTGTGGCAAGAGGTTCTATACCTCTCCGCCAAAGAGAGAGGTTGTTTGTTTTCTTATTCACATACATTGTAAATGTTCTTTTCTTCTAGATAAATGATTTCTAGTTTCTAATTATTTGCCCCAAGCTGTGAATGGTGAGAGTCCCAATATTAGTTAATGAGGTGCTATGTAGGTCTTGAAGGTGAGTGGTAAGTAGAGGGTGAAATTTCTAGAAACCTCCCAGTTTCACCTCTTGGTATATAAGATCAGGCCTCAAAGAAGACAAATCATTGTACTGAAATTCCTGGCTTTATAGGACAAAAACAAAGTAATGGGAAGAAGTTGCAGTGAGGTTGATTCAAGTCCCATTTTAGGAAATGTTATCTAACAAAAAAGATAAACTGCTAATTTATTCCTCCATGGGAAGAATTAAAGGGAAGAAAAAAACAGCTTTCTTCTTGAAATTTCTTCGACACCTGCCAGCTCCTTTCCTTCTCTCACTCCTTTGTTAATGGACTTGAGTGAATGGTTATGTAAGAACTAGATTCCTTCCTCCCTGAGACTTCCTTCTTCTTCTCAAATAGCAAAGCCTAACTTCTTACCTTCATATTTCAGGACACTAGTTTAATCCTTTGCTTTGCTAACATAGACAAGGGTTTCTAGGAGACTGAATTTGGTTCAAAGGTGACTTTGAGAAGAATAGCAGCTGGAAAGAGCAAAATAAAGAAGCAGTTTGAATCTGACACTTGCTAGCCATGTGATCTTAAACAAGTCTATCTGAGTCTCAGTTTCCTTATCTGTAAAGGCAAGATTAATAATGCCTCCATTAGGAGGCTGTGCAAAAAAAAAAAATTGTAAACTGTAATATGCTATAGAAATGTGTTAACTATGCTGTTACTGTTATTAGAATTAGTATTATTTTCTTGGTATTTAGGTTAAAAATAATTCATCCCTGTAGTTTGAATTTCTCATTTGGAAACTATCTAGACAATATTTCAATAGTTTCCCTGTCCATATACTGATCTCATCAGGGGAGAGACATTCTGCCAATATGTGCCAACCCTTACTCTGTCTATTGGGCCATATGGCTTTTCTAGTGTCCCTAATGAATATCAGGTGCAACTAACGCACAAGAATTTAGAGACACAGATCAAAGCCTAATTAATCCCAGGTTCAGGCATCCGAAGCTTGCTATAGTGCCAGGCTTCTTTGGCTTCCAACTCTCAAGAATGACCTACAAACCACAACTGACAGGCGGATGTCCACCTCAGCTGGATGGGTTACTACTGCTGATGATTAATTACAGCAGACTTTGAGATGTTTTCATATGGCTGTTTTGTATTATGCAAGAAGAGAAGAGTGATTGGAATGCAAATCATTTGCAAGACCCATTACCACATCTGGTGCATTGTGTTCAATTCTGAGTGCCACATTTTAACAGGGAGGTTGACAACCTGGAGCATATCCAGAGGAGGACACAGGATAGAGGGGACTGGAAATCTTATCATATGAGGATTAGTCAGTGGAACTGGGAATAATTAGCTTGAAGAAGTGAAGACTTGGGGGTGGAGCCAAGATGACAGAGTAAAAGCAGGGATTTGCTTGAGCTCTCCCCCAAACACCTCCAAATACCTGTAAAAATGACTCTACACAAATTCTAGAGCTACAGAACCCACGAAATGACAGAGTGAAACAACTCTTCAGGCCAAGACAACCTGGAAGGCTGATAGGAAGGGTCTATCACACTAGACTGGGAGTGGAGCACAGTCCTACATGGGCCATGCCAGCACAGACAAGGCTGCAGCAGGCCTCAGGGCCTTGAATCACTGGCAGCTGTGGTGGTTTCCAGACTTCTCAACCCCAAAACACCAAAAGTAGAAGGTCAGTAGAGAAACTCTAATGGACCTATGTGAGAGGAGAGCATGGTCCAGCCCCAGCCTTGGTGGCAGAGGTGGTGGCTGTTGGGACAGCAGCAGCAGCAGCAGCTACTTCTGGAGCTCCAGGCCCACAGATGGTGTGTGGATCAAGCAGCTGATCAGAGTGGGATTGCAGGGATCCCTTGGCTGGCACTGAGGCAGGATTCTCTAGCTTTGCCCTTGTAGTAGCAATTAGATTTGAAGATTTGTCCCACCCATTAATAGGCCATGTGACCTGCTTACATCACAGGAAGCCTATGTTACATGGTAGGAGGAACTTCCTGACAGAAAAAGGATGTTATGTCACAGAAATCCCGAGAGAGAGAGAGAGATCGAGAGAGAGATGTTATGGCTGCTGGTGGCTGCTATTGGCTGCCCTCATGATTGTTAGAACTGAACAGGCTGACTTAGCTATACTGTGAATTTGTTTTGGGGAAAGACCTCAGCACAGGGTCAGAGAGGTTATGGGATGGTGAGCTTCCAGGTTGTGATATTGTCTGTGGAATGTTTTACTGCTGTGGTAGACTGGACAAATGGCTTGTGGGATATTGTTCTCTGGTGTCTGAATAAATGGTTTACTTCTTCTACCTTCTATGTGGAGAGTCTTGTATAGTTTGTGATACAGAACTACATGGGCATTTTGACAATTATCATCTACATTGTTATTATTGCCTTACTGTTTCATTTGGCGGCTGGGAGGATGGGATCACAAGGTATAAGATCTCTATTTATAGGTAGAAGGGCTTTAGAAGAAGAAATGGTTGTCCCAGGATGGGAGGATATAACTTATGGCTCCCTTGCAAAGGAATGGTCTAAGGGCACTGGTCTCTGTGAGGACTGGAAGCAGAAGCTACAGAATGGAGGACCCAGAGATTTGGAGCAATGCCTCAGAGAAGTTACTGTTGAGTCAGGAATGGGGATCCCAAGAGCAATCTCTAGACGAGGCTGGATTTTACTCACAGCCTAATGTATTTTATGTGAACACAGATACAGACCAT
>JAQQSZ010005947.1:0-13736 GCA_028646595.1 Phalanger gymnotis | reverse complement strand
AACAACTCTGAGGCACCACCTCATATCAATTTGGCTAAAATCACAGAAAAGGAAAATGACAAATGTTCGAGGGGTTGTGGTAAAATTGGGACACTAATGCACTGGTAGTGGAATTGTGACATGGTTCAACCATTCTGGAAAACAATTTGGAACCACTAAAGGGCGATAAAATTGAGCATACCCTTTGACCCAGCAATACCACTACTATGTCTGTATCCCATAGAAATCAAAGGAAAGGGAAAAGTACTTACTTGTACAAACATATTTATAGCAGCTCTTTTTGTGGTAGCAGACAATTGAAAATTAAGAGGATGCCCATAACAACTGAGGAAGAGTTGAACTAGTTGTGGTATATGATTGTGATAGAATACTATGGTCCTATAAGAAATGACAAACAGTACAGTTTCAGAAAAATTTGGAAAGACATATATGAACTATTGCAAAGTGAAGTGAGCAGAAGCAGGGAAACATTGCACACGGTTAACAGCAATATTGTAACAGTGATCAACTGTGAAAGACCTAGGTACACTAATAAAAATGATCCAAGACAATCCCAAAGGACCCAGGATGAATCAAAAAAAAAAAAAAGAACCTAGACATCATCTTTCAAGTAATTATCAAGAAAAACTGCCCTGATATTCTAGAACCAGAGAGTAAAATAGAAATTGAAATAATCTACCAATCACCTCCTGAAAGAGATCCCTAAATGGAAATTGCCAGGAATATTATAGTCAAATTCCAGAGTTCCCAGGTCAAAGAGAAAATATTGCAAGCAGCCAGAAAGAAATACTTCAAGTATCATGGAGCCATAATAACTCAAAATTTAGCAGGTTCTACATTAAAGGATCAGAAGACTTGGGATATGATATTCCAGAGGGCAAAAGGAGCTGGGATTAAATCAAGAATCAACTACCCAGCAAAACTGAGTATAATCCTTCAGGGGGAAAAATGGATATTCAATGAGATAGAAGACTTTTAAGCATTTTTAATGAAAAGACCAGAGCCAAATAAAAAAATTTTACTTTCAGATACAAGACTCAAAAGAAGCATAAAAAGGTAAACAAAAAAGGGAAATCATAAGGAACTTAACAAGGTTAAATTGTTTACATTCCTACATCGAAAGATGTTATTTATATCACATAAGATCTTTCTCATTATTAGGGTAATTAGAAGGAGAATATATACAGGGCGCAGGTATAAGTTGAATACGAAGAGATGATAAATAAAATTAAAGGGTGAGAGAGGAATGTACTGGGAGAAAAAGAAAGGGAGAGGTAGAATGAGGTAAATTATCTCACATAAAAGAGTCAAGAAAAAGCTTTTGCAGTGGAGAGGAAGAGGGGGAGGAGAGGAGAGTGAATGAAACTTACTCTCATCAGAACTAGCTCAAAGAGGCAATAACATACACACTCAATTGGTTATAGAACTCTATCTTACTCTGCAGGAAAGTAGAAGGGGATGGGGAGGGGGTGATAAAAGGGAGGGCAGATTGGGAGAGGGGATGGTCAGAAGCAAAACACTTCTGAGGAGGGACAGGGTGAGAGAAAATAGAATAAATGGGGGGGGCAGAATAGAATGGAGTGAAATAACAATACTAACCGAAAAAAATTTTTGAAGCAAGTTTCTCTGATAAAGGTCTCATTTCTCAAACATTTGGAGAACTGACTCAGACTCATAAAAATAAGAGCCATTCCCCAACTAACAAATGATCAAAAGACATGATCAGTTTTCAGATGAAGTAATCAAAGCTACCTATAGCCATATGAAAAAATATTCTAACTCACTATTGATCAAGGAAATGCAAATTAACACAATTCTGAGGTACTACCTCACACCTATTAGACTGGCTAATTAGATCTGGATAACAGATTGACAGAAAAGGTATATGACAAATGTTGGATGGGATGTGGGAAGGAGGCATTGATGCACTATTGGTGGAGTTGTAAACTGATTCCACCATTTTAAAAGCAATTTGGAACTATGCCCAAAGGGCTATAAAACCAAGCATACCCTTTGACCTAGCGATACCACACCTAGGTCTATATCCCAAAAGAGACAGAAACAAAGAGGAAAAGGACTACTTTGTATAAAAATATTTATACTGGCTCCTTTCTGGAAGCAGAGAATTAGAAAGTGAGGATGCTCATCAATTGGGGAACGGTTGAACAAGTTATGGTATGTGATTATGACGGAATACTATTGTACTATAAGAAATGATGAGCAGGATTCTCTTGGAAAAACTTGGAAAGACATGCATGGGCTGATGCAAAGTGAAATATACTATGTACAAAGAATAGCAATATTGTAAGATATTGTAAGCAAGATTGTAAACTGTGAATGACTTAGCTATTCTCAGCAATACAATGATCCAAGACAACGCTGAAGGATTTATAGTGAAAAATGCTATCCATTCCCAGAGAAAGAACCGATGGTGTCTGAATACAGACTGAAGCATCTTTTTTTTAATTTTATTTTTCCTGAGGTTTCTTTTTGTCTATGCTTTCTTTCACAACATGACTATTATGGAAATGTTTTGCATGACTAGCCAAGTTTAACCTATATTAAACTGCTTGCCTTTCTAATATGGGTGGGGAGTGGGAAGAGAGGAAGGGAGAAAATTTGGAACTCAAAATTTTAAAAACAAATTTTAAAAATTGCTTTTACATGTAACTGGGAAAAAAATAAAATACTAAATTAAAAGAAAAAAATTTAATAAATATTGGGGGGTTGGATTTCATATTTGATCCTGGATGTGACAGGGAGCAACTAGATCTTACAGAATAGTAGGGTGACATAGTCAGATCTGCATGTTTAGTAGGAAGATCATTTTGGTAGTTATGTGAAGGCTGGATGGAACAGGAAGAAACAAGGCAGGAAGACCAACCAGAAGGCAGTTGCAATAGACCAAGTGTGAGGTAATGAGTACCTGCACAATAGTAGTGGCAATGTTAGAGAAAGGAGAAAAGTATGAGAGATGTGAAAGTGGCATTGACAGAATTTGACAACAAACTGGATAGAGGAGGGAAGAGATAGAGGCATCAAAGATGGCACCTACATTATGAGTCTGTGCAAATAAGGATGGTGGTGCTTTTGACAGCAATAGCATAGTTAGGAAAAAGGAAGAATTTGAGGGGCAAGACAATGAGTTTGTTCTGGATTTGTTGAGTTTAAGATGTCTACATAATAAGAGTTTCATACTCAATCCTCTATTTTTTTATTTCTTTGCATAAGGAAATGTTTATGTTTACTGATGTTTGTCAAATTCATAACAAAAAGGAATTTTTTAAAGAAGAGTCCAATGCTATATACTACTTCAATGAAGTCAAAGATGGAAAGAAAGGTCTAAGATATTTATAGCAGCACTTTTTATAATAGCAAAGAACTGGAAACAAAATAAATAACCATCAACTGCGGAAGGGCTAAATAAATTGTAGTACATGAATATAATAAAAATATTACTGTGGGGCAGCTAGATGGCTCAGTGAGTAGAGCACCAGCTCTGGAGTCAGGAGGACCTGAGTTCAAATTTGGCCTCAAGACACCTGACACACTTACTAGCTGTGTGACCTTGGGAAAATCACTTAACCCCAATTGCCCTGCCTACGCCCCTCCAAGCAAGAAAAAAAAAATTACTGTGTTGATGATTAATGTAAATAAAGAAGCACAAGACAAATGAATTGATGCAAAATAAAGTAAGCAGAACCAAAAAAAACCCAATATATACAACGACAATAATGTAAGAAGGAAAAAACCTCAATGTCCTTACATTTATAATGAAGGAGTCTGACCTAAAAAGATAGACACATGCCTCCCTCTCCCTCCTTGTAGAAGACGACAATGGGTGCATCAAATGACATAAAATCACTTAATACACTGGTTTGTTTTGAACTTTCTTTCTCCTTTCCTTTTTTATTCATTGTAATTAGAAATGGCTCTCTAGGTGGAGAAGGAGTAAGGGATATATTGGGAAGTGTAAAGCAAAAGATAATATTAAATTTTTAAAAGGTTATTGCTGACCTTTAACAACTCATCAATAATTAGCAGCATTCTGACTTAAAAAAAAAAGAGTAAGCTGATCAAACTACAGTACCTCCTCTTTCTAAGCATAACTTGCTATATGTCAATCTCTCTTCCCTAAGTCTATTCTTCACCTGCTCCCTCCAAACCTCCCTTTTCTTTCATTCTGTCATTCTTGCTTTGCTTCCCTTCCCTTCCTTCATAGTCTCAACCTTATGGCTAACCACTTCAACCATACACCATCATCTACCCTTAAATCTCTTGCTCCTGCTGAACATCACCCCTGGGTTAGCTCCCATCTGGCCCACCATTTTCTACTCATGAGCTGCTAATCATTCCTAGAGAAAGTCACAAAACCATGCTTACTGTGTTCACTACAAATTTATGACCTCTCAAATGAGACTCTCACTGCTACAATGCAATCTTTTTATTCTTTTGCGAATCTAACAATTTACTCAACATTTAATAATAATGTAATTATTAATAATAACAATATCTAATATTTCTTGAGCACTTACTATGTGTCAGGCACTATATTAAGTGCTTTACAGTTACTACCACATTTTATGCTCACAACCCATGTGAGGAAACTGAGACAGAGAGAGGTTAAGTCACTTGACTGAAATAATAACAGTAAAGTGTCTCAGACCAATTTTGAACTCAGGTCTTCCTGAGATGGGTAACATTGTTTAAAAACAAAACAAAACACCACTTTGAAAAACATGAGAATATTGATCAATATGATGACCAATATTGTCTCCAGAGGAACTATGTTGAAGTTATGTTACCTACCTCCTGCAAGAGAAGTGATGAACAAAAGATACAGAGACATGTATTTTTGGATATGATTGTTGGTGGAATTCATTTCTTTTTTTCAAAATTATGGGGGATTCTCCCTCCCAGGTTATTATTTATTTTCAACCTTCTTTTCTTTTTCAATTTTTAGTTACAAATTCTCTCCCTCCCTCCCACCCCATCTCGATCCACTGTGAAAACAAACAAAATATCAATTATACATATGAAACTAGGCAAAACATTTCCTTCTTAGCCATACCAGAGAAAAAAAAACAAAAAATTTTAAAAAGCAAAAAAATTATACTTCAATTTGAACTCACAGTTTATCATCTTTACAACACTGCTTTTAATATGCACAATTATCTCCCAGTTCTGACTTCACTTTCCATCACTAAGTCTTGCCATGTTTTTTTTTCCCAGAAACCACTCCCTTTTGTCATTTCTTATAGCGTTACTCCATCACGATCATATGCCACAACTTGTTCAGCCACTCCCTAATTGATAAGCAGTGAGAATCCATTTTGCTTGACTGTACTTATTTGCTACAAGAGTTGTTTTTTTCTCCTCTTCATTTTTAATTAAGAAGAAAAGTTACTCAGAGAGAACAGGATTTTTTTAATGACCAAAAATATGGCCATTGTTACATTTCCTAAAATACAAAGAAGAGAACAGAAAGTTCAGGAGGAAGCACAGGTAAGTAGGACAAGTTTTAGAGTTTTTTGAGTGGTATAAAATTGCTTTATAATTAACATAATTTACATATATGAAAGATCATCACTTTCTTTGAAACAAAAAAATTTACAAATGACATTTTTTTCATTTTTAACAAGAAAATGTTAGGCAAAATACACAGGAAAGTTTTGAACATGATGTTTTGAATTTCTTATTTTTTTTTAAACCAAGTGGTATGAAATAGGGAATTAAGGTTTCATATAGAATCCCCTTTTTGTCTTCTGATGTGATTATAGAAATGCTCTTTCTATGATGTTTAAGTTCAAATTTAAAAGGTTTATAAAGAAATGTTTCATGAAGAAGACGGCATTTGAATTAGCCTTCAAAATTTAGGTAAGGAGGGGGGCAGAGCCAAGATGGCAGCTGGAAAGCAAGGACTTGCCTAAAGCTTTCTCCCAGGACCCTCCAAACACCTATAAAAACAGCTATAAACAAATTCTAGAGCTGCAGAACCCACAAAATAGCAGAGGAAAGCAGGGATACAGCCCAGGACAGCCTGTATGGCTGCTGGTTAAGGTCTATTGCACTGTGCAGGGAGTGAAGCTGAGCAGAGCCCAGCATGGGCCACGCCTGGACCAACTAGACCTGGAGCCAGGCGGATCAGGCCATAGTGCCCTTAATCAGTGAGCTGTGGCAGTTACCAGACTTATCAACCCATAAACACAAAAGACAACAGAGAAAGTTAGTGGGAAAAACTGCAGGGAGACTAAGTGAAAGGAGTTTACGGTTGGCCACTGCCCTGGGAGCAGCAGAGGTGGTACAGCTCTGAGGCTGCTTCCAGAGATACAGCTGCAGTTGCTTCCGGCCCCAGGCCCACATGGTGTGAGGAATTAAGTGGCAGATCAGAGCAGGAGTGCAAACCCTGCTTAGGTCTGAGTCACAGTCCAGGTTAGTGGTTCTTGGGGCTGGTTTGGTAGAGCTTGCCTTGTAGAAATAGCTCTGAAAACAGCACCGCAGTAGCTAAAGCTTGGGACAAAGTACTCTCTACTCTGCAAGCAGTCATATCCTGACAAAAAGCTCAAGGGTCAAGTAGTGGGCTGGGAGCATGAACAGGCAGCACAAACAGTCTCAGATTCAGACTCAGACTTTGGAATCTTTTTTTTGGTGACAAAAAAGACCAAAACATACAGTCTGAAGAAGTCAACAAAGTCAAAGAGTCTATATCAAAAGTCTCCAAGAAAAACAAGAACTGGTCTCAGACCATGGAAGAGCTCAAAAAAGATTTGGAAAAGGAAGTAAGAGAAGCAGAGGAAATATTGTGAAGAGAAAAGAGAGTGATGTGAGAAAACCATGAAAAACAAGTCAATGATTTGTTAAAGGAGACCCAAAAAATTACTGAAGAAAATAACACCTTAAAAACAGACTAACTCAAATGGCAAAAGAGCTCTAAAAACCCAATGAAGAGAAAAATGCCTTGAAAGGCAGAATTAGCCAAATGGAAAAGAAGGTCCAAAAGACCACTTAAGAAAATACTACCTTAAAAATTAGAAAATGGAAGACAATGGGTGGGTACAGGAAAAGGTGCCAAATGGCAGCTCTGTCACTTGCTCACTACCCAGTTACAGGTCACAGACCTAGGGCAGAAGGGGTGAGGGACCTGTGTATAGGAATAGCAGTCCAGGTCCAAAAAAGACAATGTGGGCCCTTCCTTGCATACAGAGAAAGGAGCCAAACAAGAAGCAAGCTGAATGGCCCAGACCCCAGGTGGTTTCACTTCCAGATGACAGCCCAATCTGAGTCCTGCCAAGAAATAACCTGCCTAGGAATCCCAGACCAAAGTCTGTAGCTCTAAACCAGCAGAGCTTTCCAGCTAGCTAACAAGGCCCAAGTCCAGCAGTATCTACTGTTAGTTCAGACCCAAACCTAGGCTACAAACTTGCAGAGCTTAAACCAAGGGGCTAGCATTCAGACTTTTACCTGGAACAAACAACTCTGGGAACACTGAAAGCTTTCAAGTCCCCTGGCTGTGCTGTCCCAGAGAGCCTGAATGACACATTCTATACTTAGAGAAAGCAACAGGACCAGTGCACACATTCCCCCCAGAAGTACACAAAGTCTCCCCTAATATAAAGTCTTAAATCAGAAAGTCAGATGCAAGAATGAACAAGCAAAAAAAAAGAATCCCTCCATAAAAAGTTATTATGGTAGCAGGGACACGCAAGATATGCCAAAAGAAAGTAACTTTAAAACATCTACAAGCACAGCCTTAAAGGAAAAACACACCATGGGAACATATTCAAGTAGAATTGCTATAAGAGATGGAGTAAGAACTTAATAAAATGAGATGGCTAGAGGAAAAAAAAATGAAAGCAAAAAAAGAGAACTGCTTAAGAAAGAATTAGAGGGGGAAACCAGGGGGATGAAGCCAAGATGGCACTGTGAAAGGAGGGAACTACTGGAGCTCTCTCACAAATTCTGTCAGATATGTCTAAAAAGGTGAATTTGAGCAGATCTGAGAGAGTTAAAAGCCATTAGTACATTGAGAGAGGCGGGAGCGCTGGGCACGTGGAACGGCACTAGACCACATCAAATGGGAACACCTAGCAACCCAGGGCGCACGCCAGTCTGGGAGAGCACTGGGTGAGTGCAACGCAGGAAAAGAGGCAGGCACAGGGTAGAAGTACCGGCTACGGCAGCTATGAAGCCCCAGGCCTTTCAGTTCAGGACGGAAGTCTGTCAGAGCTATGAGAGACATCAGTGCAGAGCCTGTGGCCACAGGAGCAGCTATCCAGGAGGTCTCCAGCCCACAGCCTAAAGGTTTGAAACTTGCATTTTGAGCTTCCAGGAGTCATGATGGCCAGGTAAATCGGCTCTCTCTCCCACTCTCACCCAGAGAATACTCCCTCGAGAGAAACAAGAAGAGCCAGAAGTGGGGCTTCAGTAGCCTTTTAGCAAGAGAAGTTGGAGAGAGGACCCTTGTTGTGGTGGCTGAAGGAGACTAGTGCAGGAAGAGAGGTATCCCAGCAGGCCCCACCTCAGCAGAACGAGTTACTGAGCCCCAAGGGGGTGGAGCTAGCAAACGTCAACACCAGGACCCAGACATGCCTTTACACAGCCAGGGAAAGTGGCAGACAACAGCAGAGACAACAGGTGAGACCACCCTTGCTGTAGAGCAGTGTTAAGGAAGAGGAGACTTCTAGCAACCAGAAAACCCCTCCCCCACATCTCATAAAACCAGAGCCATAGCACACAAAGCCAGCGAACAAACCCACAGATCCCAACACAAGAAGCTTGGGACAGAGACCCCTGAGCCCCAGAAGCAGAGATCCACTTTAAAAGCCAGGAGGACAAAAATAACACCAAGAAAAAGCACTCTAAAAAGCCAAAGAACATTGATTCCTATTATGGAGACAGGGAAGATCAAAATACCAATTCAGAAGAGGACCAC
Organism: Phalanger gymnotis; assembly: GCA_028646595.1. Taxonomy (NCBI): domain Eukaryota; kingdom Metazoa; phylum Chordata; class Mammalia; order Diprotodontia; family Phalangeridae; genus Phalanger; species Phalanger gymnotis. Next base: position 4,804 of record JAQQSZ010005947.1, on the reverse strand, counting down.
ATGGACACTATACCCACATGTGAAACCTCAAAAGGGAATGTGAACTGGTTTCCAGCACAAAAAGCATTCCTGGAAGAACTCAAGCAGGACTTCAAAAACCAAATTAGAAAGGTAAAAGAAAAAATGGGAAAAAAATCCCTGATGAAAACAAATCTTTAAAAAAAGTAAAATCGGTGAAATGGCAAAGGAGATTCAGAAGATAAATGGAGAAAATGTCTCATATAAAAGTGAAATCAACCAAGTGGGAAAAGAGATAGAGAAGCTAAAGGGAAAAAAACACGTTAAAAATTTGAATTGGACAAGTAGAAGCTAATGACTCCAAGAGACATCAAGAATCAGTCAAACAAAATCTAAAGAATGAAAAGATAGAAGAAAATGTGAAATATCTGACTGGAAAAACAACTTACCTGGAAAATAGATCCAAAAGAGACAATCTAAGAATTACTGGCCTTCAGGAAAGCCACGATGAAAAAAACGAGCCTGGACAGTATCTTCAAAAAAATCATTAAAGATAACTGCCCCGAGGTCCTAGAAGCAGAGAGTAAAATTGTCATCAAAAGAATCCACCCATCCCTCCCTGAAAGAGATCCCAAATTGAAAACTCCAAGAAATGTTATAGCCAAATTCCAGAATTATCAGGTCAAGGAGAAAATACTGCAAGCAGCCAGAAAGAAATAATTCAAATATCATGGGACTACACTCAGGATCACACAGAAACTTTCAGCTTCTACATTAAATGACAGGAGAAACTGGAACATGATGTTTCAAAAAGCAAAGGAGCTTGGGCTACAACTAAGGATCAACTACCCAGAAAAACTGAGCATAATTTTTCAAGCAAGGAGATGAGCATTCAATGAAATAAGGGAGTTCCAGACCTTCCTGATGAAAAGGCCAGAACTCAATGGAAAATTTGATCTTCAAAGACAAAACTCAAGACAAACATAAAAAGGTAAATGGGGAAAAAAACCCTTTCCAATCTATGAGGCAAATTATTTACATCCTTGTATAGGATTGTATATATATATATTTATATATATCGTATATATATATATATATGTATTATATATATATTGTATATATATATGTATTTTATATATATATATATATCTCTTGAGAATACTACAGTTATTATGACAATTGAAAGAGATATACATAGACTGGGGTGTCAGTATAAAATAACTGATATGATGATAAAAAACATAATTGAGAGATATAAAGGGATGGTAATGGGAGAAAGGGTAAGGAGGTAGGAGAAAAGGGTAAATTACATTGCATGAAGAGGCGCAAAAACATTACAGTAGAGGGAAAGAAGGGAGGGAGAAGAGCAGTATTTGAGCTTTACTCTCATTGGATCTGGTTCAAGAAAGGAAAAATATACCCTGATAAGTATAGAAATCTAACCTGTCCAACAGGCAGTAGGAGGGAAAAAAAGGGAGGGGGTGCTCAGAAGAGAGGGAAGAAGTAGCAAGTGGAAAATGGTAAGATAAGGGAGGGGAATCAAGAAGGAGGGCAAACTGAGGAAGGTGGCGGGAAAAACAAAACTTTGTTGAGGAGTGGAAGGGGAAAGGGAGAAATAAAAGCATACACAGGAGGGAAATAGGATGGAGAAAAAGACACAGATAGAAATCATAACTGTGAATGTGAATGGGATGAACTCTCCCATAAAACGGAAGCAGATAAATAGATTGCAGATAAACAGATTAAAAACCATAATCCTACAATATGCTGATTACAAGAAACACATCTGAAATAGGGGGATGCACACAGGGTAAAGGTAAAAGGCTGGAGTAAAATATACTGTGCATGAGCTAAACTAAAAAAAGCAAGTGTAGCAATGCTAATCTCGGACAAAGCAAAAGTAAAGATAGATTTAATTAAAAGAGATAAAGAAGGACACTACATCCTGCTAAAAGGCACCATAAACAATGAAGCAATATCATGGTTTAACATATATGCACCAAGTGGTATGGCATGCAGATTCTTAGAGGAGAGGTTAAGGGAGTTGCAGAAAGAAATAGACAGCAAAACTATAATACTAGGAGAACTCAACCTCCCCCTCTCTGAACTTGATAAATCTAACCTCAAAATAAATAAGAAAGAAGTTAAGGAGGTGAATAGAATTTTAGAAAAGGCAGATATGATGGACCTCTGGAGAAAAGTGAATTGGGATAAAAAGGAATACACTTTCTTCTCAGTGTTACATGGCACATACTCAAAAATTGACTATGTACTAGGGCATAAAAACCTCACAATCCAGTGCAGAAAGGCAGAAGTAGTCAAAGCATACTTTTCAGATCACGATGAAATAAAAATTATTTGTAATAAAGAACCATGGAAAAATAAGCTAAAAATTAACAGGAAACTACATAATCTAATTCTAAAGAAGGAGTGGGCCAAATAACCAATCATACAAACAATTAATAACTTCATTCAAGAGAATGACAATAATGAGACAACATACCAAAACTTATGGGATCCAGCAAAAGCAGTTCTTAGGGAAAGTTTTATATCTCTAAATGCTTACATGAATAAAATAGAGAAAAAGAAGATCAATGAATTGGGCATGCAACTGAAAAAGCTAGAAAAAGAACAAACTGAAAATCCCTAATTAAATACCAAATTAGAAATACTGAAAATCAAAAGAGAGATAAATAAAACTGAAACCAAGAAAACTATTGAATTAGTAAATAAAACCAAGACCTGGTTTTATTAAAAAAAAAAAACAATAAAATTGATAAACCTTTGGTCAATTTGATTAAAAAAAGAAAGAAGAAAATCAAATTACCACTATCAAAAATGAAAAGGGTGAATTCACCTCTAAGGAAGAAGAAATCAAAACAATACTTAGGAATTATTTTGCCCAACTGTATGTCCATGAATTTGACAACCTTAGGGATATGGATGAATATCTACAAAAACATAAACTGCCCCGTTAACAGAAGAGGAAGTAAAATTTCTAAATAACCCCATCTCAGAAAAATAAATTGAGCAAACCACTAATGAACTCCCTAGGAAAAAATCTCCAAGGCCAGATGGTTTTACATGTGAATTTTATCAAACATTTAAAGAACAATTAATTCCTATACTTTGTAAACTATTTGGGAAAATAGGTGTAGAAGGAGTCCTACCAAATTCTTTTCATGACACAAATATGGTACTAATACACGAACCAGGAAGAGTCAAAACAGAGGAAGAAAATTATAGACCAATTTCCCTAATGAATACTGATGCAAAAATTTTAAACAGAATATTAGCAAAAAGATTGCAGCAAATTATCACCAGAATAATATACTATGACCACGTAGGATTTATTTCAAGAATGCAAGGCTGGTTCAATAGTAGGAAAACTATTAGCATAATTGACCATGTCAACAACAAAACTAGCAGAAACCATATGATCATCTCAATAGATGCAGAAAAATCCTTTGACAAAATACAACACCCATTCCTGTTAAAAATACTAGAAAGCATAGGAATAAATGGAGCCTTCCTTAAAATTATAAATACCATCTACCTAAAACCATCAACAAGCATCATTTGTAATGGGGATAAACTAGATGCATTGCCAATAAGATCAGGGGTGAAACAAGGATGTCCATTATCACGCCTACTATTCAATTTGGTACTAGAAACGTTAGCTGTAGCAATAAGAGAAGAAAAAGAAATTGAAGGAATTAGAATAGGCAAAGAAGAAGTTAAATTATCACTTTTTGCAGATGATATGATGATTTACGTAGAGAATCCTACAGAATCAAGCAAAAACTACTTGAAATAATAAACAACTTTAGCAAAGTTGTAAGATATAAAATAAACCCACATAAATCCTCAGCATTCCTATACATTAATAACAAAACCCAACAGCAAGAAATAGAAAGAGAAATTCCATACAAAGTTACTGTAGACACTATAAAATATTTGGGAGTCTATCTGCCAAGACAAACCCACAGCCTATATGAAAATAAATATGAAACAGTTTTAACGCGAATTAAGTCAGATCTAAACAAATGGAAAATATCAGTTGCTCATCGTTAGGCTGAGCTAATATAATAAAAATGACAATTTTACCTAAATTAATCTATCTATTCAGTGCCATACCAATTGAACTACCAAAAAATTATTTTACAGACCTGGATAAAATAATCACAAAATTCATCTGGAAGAACAAGAGGTCTAAAAAATCTAGGGTATTAATGAAAAGAAATGCTAGGGAAAGTAGCCTAGCCATACTAGATATTAAACTGTACTATAAAGCAGCAGTCATTAAAACTACCTGGTACTGGCTAAGAAACAGAGCTGTGGATCAGTGGAATAGCATAGGTACACAAGATGGAGAAGTCAACGACTATAGCAATCTACTCTTTGATAAACTCAAAGAATCCAGCTTCTCAGTTGTGAATTCATTATTTCACAAACTGCTGGGAAAACTGGAAAATGATAGGGCAGAAACTGGGCATAGACCAATACTTTACACCATATACCTAAGTAAAGTCAAAATGGGTTCATGATTTAGGAATAAAGGCTGAAACTATAAGCAATTTGGGAGAGCAAGGAATAGTTTACCTATCAGATTTATGGAAAAGAAAAGAATTCAAGACACAACAAGAGATAGCATTACAAAACGCGAAATGGGGGGCAGAGCCAAGATGGCGACAGGAAAGCAGTAACTGGCGTGAGCTCCCCACCAAGTCCCTCCAAAAACCTATAAAAAAAATGGCTCTGAACCAATTCTAGAACTGCAGAACCCACAAAGTGGCAGAGGGAAGCAGGGCTCCAGCCCAGGACAGCCTGGATGGTCTCGGGGTAA
>JAQQSZ010005946.1:0-13736 GCA_028646595.1 Phalanger gymnotis | reverse complement strand
GCTCACCCCTCCTCGCAGCCGAGCTTCCGGGGTTCTCAAGCCCTACCTCAATGACCAGAGACCATTGGTTCCCGAGCTGGCCCCTCCTAAGTCACCAATCCACACCCACACAGGTTTCACACCTGACAGGGCCCTGGGCCTGGGGCTTAGCACTTAACAGCTGAAAGTACTTCCACTCAAAAGAAACAAAAGCCATGCCAATGAGACAATTTTGCTTAACAACACAAATGTAGACAAGACACAATTTGACAACTGATTAATCATGGGGTGGTAAGAGACATAGAAGAGTCAGAGATGACTAGGAGGTTACAAGTTGAGTGACTGAGGAACTCTTCTCTTATGCAAACTAACTCTTTTCAGTTCTTTCATTCCCAAAGCTTTTCATGGCCTGACCTCCGTAGTCTCATTCAAAAACAGGAAAGCCAGATAAGCCTAGCATGTTTAGAAAGTTCTGAATTCTACAAATCTTATTTTGAGTTACTCTAGAAAGCCAAATCCAGGAGCTTTATGTGTCAAATCTTTGATCATGACCCTTCAAAGTCAGAATCAGACTTTATATAACATTTCTAACAGGAGATCTTTGATGCAAATGCTAGAGACCTTAGATTTGATTAGACAGTTAGTTGTATATAGCTTGTAGGTACCTAATTATTTTTATATTTGTCACCCCCATTAGAATGTGAGTTCCTACCTAAATTAATTTACTTATTCAGTGCCATACTAATCAAACTACCAAAAATTATTTTATAGAGCTAGATAAAATAATAGCAAAATTCAAAAACAAAATGTCCAGAATATCAAGGGATTTAGTGAAAAGAAATGCTAGGGAAGGTGACCTAGCCATACCAGATATTAAACTGTATTATAAAGCAGCACTTACTAAAACTACTTGATACTGGCTAAGAAATAGAGTGATAGATTAGTGGAATAGGTTAGGTACACAGGACACAGTAGTCAATGACTATAGTAATCTACTCTTTGATAAACCCAAAGAATCCAGCTTCTGGGCTAAGAATTCACTATTTCACAAAAACTGCTGGGAAAATTGGAAAATAGTATGGCAGAAACTGGGAATAGACCAATATCTTACACCATATACCAAAATAAAGTTAAAATGGATTCACGATTTAGGTATAAAGGCTGATACTACAAGCAATTTGGGAGAGCAAGGAATAATTTACCTGTCAGATTTATGGAGAAGGGAAGAATTTATGACCAAACAAGAGGTAGAGAATGTTACAAAATGCAAAATTGATAATTTTGATTATGTTAAATTGAAAAGGTTTTGTACAAACAAAGCCAGTGCAACAAAGATTAGGAGGCAAGCAGAAAACTGAGAAAGAATTTTTACAACCAGTGTCTCCAATAAAGGCCTCGTCTCTAAAATATATAGGGAATTGAGTGAAATTTATAGGAATACAAGTCATTTCCCAATTGATAAATAGTCAAAGGATATGAACAGGTAGTTTTCAGAGGAAGAAATTAAAGATATCCATAGTCATATGAAAGAATACTCTAAATCACTATTGATTAGAGAAAAGCAAATCAAAACAACTCTTAGGTACCACATGTCTCCTGTCAGATTAGCTAACATGACAAAACAGGAAAACAGTAAATGCTGCGGAAGATGTAGGAAAATAGGAACATTGCTATACTGTTGGTGGAGTTGTGAACTGATCCAGCCATTCTGGAGAGCAACTTGGAAGTGTGCCCAAAGGGTTAGAAAAATACCCTTTGATCCAGCAATACCACTTCCAGGGCTGTATCCTAAAGAGATCACACAAGTGGGAAAAGAACCAGTATGTACAAAAATATTTATAGCAGCTCTTTTTGTGGTGGCAAAGAACTGGAAATCAAGGGGATACCTATCAATTGGGGAATGGCTAAACAAGTTGTGGTATATGAATGTAATGGAATACTATTTCCTATAAGAAATGAGAAGCAGACAGTTTTCATAATAACTTCAAAAGACTTACATGATCTGATGCTGAGTGAGGGGAGCAGAACCAGGAGAACATTATGCATGATTACAGACACACGGTGTCTGTGATGACTAACTTGGATAGACTTGGCTATTCTCAGCAATACGAGCCTCAAAGACAGCTCCAAGATTCATGATGGAAAAAACTATCCACATCCAAAGAAAGAATTATGGAGTCTGAATGCAGATTGAGGAAAACTATTTGTTCTTTCTTTTTTTTTTCTTTTTTCTGGTTTTGTTTCTTCTTTCTCATGATTCATTCCATTGGTTATAATTCTTCATTACAACTTGACTATTGTGTAAATAAGTTTAATGTGAAGGTATATGTAGAACCGGTATTGGATTGCATGCCGTCTTGGGTGTGGAGGGGGAAGGAGAGGAAAGAGAATGTAAATTCGCAGCGGTAAGTGGTAGAAAAGCAAGAAAGAATTTTTGGGACATGTTGCAAAAGACATGGGTTATTCTATAGCATTTTCCCCATATTTCAATTGGTTCTTTCTTAGTATCAAACAATGACTTTAAAATGTCATTTACTGAGAGCTCAATCAATCTATAGTTCTTTAGGTGCCTTGGTGATATCAACTAGGTGAGGCTGAAATGCTCATTTCAGTGTGATGTCATGATTCTCAAATTCGTAAAGATTCTTAATTTTCAAGTGTTTTGATTTGACATGATATCACACAGAAATACAGCATTCCTATGGAAATCTTCCTTCAATAATTCACATTGCTGACTGTTCTTCATAAAATTTAACTGTCTGTCCTCGCAGAGATAAAATTTTGGATAACACCTGTCCCTGCAATAACCAATACATTTTAGAATGATACAGTAAATCTACACTGAATATCTCATCATTCAACTTCAGCATGTTATGAAGCTGACGATGCTGTGTTGCATTTGCATGAAGACTATAGGTAACAATACTTATAACTTGTTGCAAAGTGTCAGTTAAAATACTAGCTTTAGCACAGAGATTTTGCTAGTGTAAGATACAATGAAAAGAAATGAGAGCATCTTGATCTGTTAATAGGTTTTTTATCTGTGCAATAAACCCTTCATGTTTTCCTGTCATGAAAGGTGCATCATCTGTACATACACTCACTAAATTTACCAAATTCAGTCCAACTTCATGACATTTATCTCAAAAGTTGTTGAAGAGATCTATTCATCATGTTCTATTCGCAAGAGAGCCCAAAGTAACTTTTCATAGCAAAGAAAATCTCCTGTTATGACCCAAATGAAGTATAATACCTCCACCAAGTATCAGTTGATTCATCTGAAGTGATTGAATAATACATATTTTCCTTTTGAAGTATTGCATGAAGTTGCTTTGTTAAGATGAAGGCTAATTCATGCTTTCATGTTATGGTTTTCCTTGAAAGAGGCAGTTGTTTGTACTTGGAAACATTATTGGGGTCTAAGCATCTTACAACTTTGACAATGCATTCTTTTACAATTTCTACATCATTGAAAGCTTCCCTTTTCCCCTAGTATATAAGCTACTTTATGAGTTTCTTCAGTGACATTTCCAGGTCTTATTGCTGCTTAAAAGAATTGTCTTTGCTTTTGCTTTTCATCTTTTAATTTCTGCAATGCAATGTCTCGTGCCTCTACCTCTAATTTAAAATATTTGTGGTCTTTATGAGTGTTATAATGCTGATGAGCATTGAATTTCTTTAATGTTAATATTGCAGTACCACAAGGCAAGTAAATAATTTTATCTTTAGCAGAAATAAGATAATATTACCATTCCCAATCTGCATTTAAAAATCTGTTTTCTTCCTTCAGAGTTCTCTTGGTCTTCTTTGACATGATGGGCTGTTAAGCAGAGAGAATTAAAAAATATTGTCAAGCTGTGCAACTATTCACAAATTCCATTTCAAACAGAAACACAATGCACCATTGTCAAAAGCTGGTAACAGACTGGTATACTCAACCCCCATAAACTGTTGCCAACCAGCCTTGTGCAGTAGTGGTGCCAGTCAGATGGAGGAAGTTAGAATTAAATAATGAGCATCACTGCCATTGAGTTAGCCCTTATGACTTACTAATGTTCTAATTGTGCTGGTCAATCTGGGAGGATTATTTCATTGAAACTTATTTTATTCTTTGGTATTTCAAATATGTTCATTTTTAAAATAACAATAGAAAAAAGAGCAAAAATGTATCAATAAAAATAAAAAGGTCTGTTTTGTAAAATTTGGATTCAGTCAAAAAGCCACACTTAAGGACCTAGAAAGCCACATGTAGTCTTAAGGACATAGATTCCCTCCTTGCCCTTTATGCTTTTATCAGAAATAAACTCTCCCAATTGGGTTGGGTCCTGCCCAAAATTGAGGAAAGTGTTTTGTTTTTTTTTTTTTTGTCAGCCCTGTCCTTCACATGAACTGGGCTTTGAATGAGCATAAAAATAGGGGAAAAAAACTATTAATAACTGACCTACTAATAATTGGTTATTAATAATCAAAATGAGGATCTTTGAGTCCTATATATAAAATTGGTTACTAATATAATAAGAAAATAATCATGTTTCTCAATCCCAATGTCATCTGTGATGCCCACCAAGTATTCTCTCATTCTCTCACACAGATAAATATTAAGGAGACATGAAGATAACAATTAGAACCATTTGTGTAGGGAAATGCCATGAGGTAGCAAGTAAGGAAGAAGAAAAACATCAGACCAAAAAGAGTCTTAAGGAATTTAAGAAATCAGTGGATAATGGACAGAGGTTTTATACACACACACATAGGAGGAGAACCAAGACCAGGAGCATAAAATGTCCCCTAAGTTGAATTCAGAAGACTGGATGAAAGAGTAAATAATTTAGAGTGTCAGGGGTAATAGAGAAATTGTGAATGATGACAATCGAGGAGAGGCTGCTTGACCAGGTTGAAGTAACTTAGAACAAGAGAAAAGCTGACAATAAAGAAATCTTTGTTAATATGAAAACTCAGTCTGGCTGGGAGGCAAGTTTCTATAGTCTATTTCTTTTCCTTCAAGAACAAGTTGTCCATTTGCACATAAAATTCTTTGTTGGCCTTGCTGACTATTTTGATTGACCTCAGGATGAAAATGAAAACCAGGCTTCAGGCTCAGTTTCCTTGTAAATGCCATTAAAGTGAGATTGTTCCTTCTAGTAACAGAGAAACCGTATGGAATCAAGTCTGCACGCTGTCCTGGAAACACAAGGGAACATGATGTGATCTGGAGGATCAGAGGAAGAATTTAACCAGCCAGAGAACTCTGTGGAAAAATGATCCATTCCTACTTTTGTCCAAAGGATTTTACAAGGAAACTAAAACCAGAAATCAGCTTTTAAGCTTTCAAGGTCACCTGGAAGACATCTAGGCAACACATCCTGCGTTTTTGTGTATCAATAAAGTGACAAGTAATAATTCTCACAGTAGGATTCTGACTCTTAAGTTGCCAGGCAAGTTATTCTAATACATGGAGAAATTTCCAACCTTGAATTTCAGAAAACTTGGAAAATATTAATCACCTAAGTAAATATTAAGATACTTTTAATCATAAAGTCAATATTACTCTTAAATAATCCAATCGAATGGAATGTGGAGTAAAACCCACAAATAAAACCATAATATGTGAACTGGTTACATGTTTATCTTTAAAATAATGATATATGCAATAGCACTATATTTGTTCCCTTTTGAAAGGTTTTCTGAGTTCTTATAAAGTTTTGTTGCCATTGTTGACTTTTTAAAATATAGTTGTAACCAATATGTAAGTTATTCTTTCCATATTTCTGAGCTCTACATATTTGTCATTCTTATTGCTCAATGGTGTTTAATTACATTGCTATTATACAATATTTTAAGCTAGGTCACAATAATTGGATATGCCAGTTGTTTTGATGTTTTATTTTTCTATTAGAAATTAAAGCTTCTATGAATATTTTTGTACAGATAGGTCTTTTTTTTTTAAAGTAACATCCTTAAGATTTATCCTCAGCTTTAGGATTACTGTGTCAAATGTCAGTTTTGTAACTTTTCCTATAAGTTGTCATATTGTTTCCCCCCCCCCCAATCTATAGTCACATCAATAATAAACTGCGAAGTAGTTGTGTTAATTCAAGTTTGCTAAGGAAGGAGAGATTGCATTTACTTTTTCAAGGTGGTTTCCTATAAAGTGATTTATAGGGTCCTCAAGTAACTTTTAGGGAGGGCTTTGTTTTACACATACCTCAAGTTTTAGGTCACGTTATCTGTGTCTATTCATCTAAATCTAGTTAAAGAGTTGTGACTTTTGCACATGGATCATGCACTACAAACTGTTTCACTAATAAGCTGCATGAAAGATGACCTCATTTGATGGGGACAGGTGACAGTCCCACTTGAGGGGAAACAGAGTCACCAGGACACCAGGAAATTCAATGTTGAGGAGTCTGCCCACTCCTTGACCTTAGAGGAAGAGAGCTATTTGGTTTGTTCCTATTTAAAGCAATCTTTGCACCTAGTAATCAAAAATAATTCACTGTTTCTCTATACTTGCAGCCTGCTTACTTGGAGGTGTTAAGGTGGAGTGGTAACCTCTACATCAAAAAGATAGATTCTTTTAGAGAGGGAACTGAAAAAAAGACTTGGAACCATCAAAAATGCCCCCTCACATGCCCCTCTGCGAAAAAAAATAAACCTCAGTGTTGTAGAATCGGACATTGGACAGGAAGATGATGTCAAATCTGTCCTTAGACACTTACTATTTATATGACTGTGGGCAAGTTACTTTCTATGTCTGATATTTTTGGAGTATATCCCTAGCAAATGATCTTTGGATCAAAGGATATGGACATTGTGATCACTCTATTTTCAGTTTTCCCAGTAGTTCTTGTCAAATAGGGAATTCTTTCTCAAATAATTTGTTTTCTCAGTTATTAAATTCAATCATTTCTGATACTTCTTTATTTTTAGCTAGCCTGTTCCAATGGACTATATTTTTTATTTTTAACCAATACCGAATAGATTTTTTTAATAATTATTGCTGTATATTACAATGCTATTCCTCCTTCATGCCTCCTTTTCTTTTTTTTTCATCATTTCCCTTGAAATTCTACCAAGGACTTCTTAATCTTTTTTATGTCGTGGGCCCCTTTGGCGGTCTAAAAAAGCTTATGAACCCTTTTTCAAAGTAATATCTTATAATACATAAGATTACAAAGGAAACTAGAGGTTAGTGCAAGTAGGTGTAGTTTTGTTTACTTTTCGGCCAAGTTTATGCTTTACATTTTTTCTTTTATCTTACTGCTGTGTCTAGTATACCGCATATGGATGCTGGGGATCCAACTCCCACTCCCATTCCCACTGGTATTTTCAGCTCCCAGAAGGCAGCCACATTTCCCTTTCAGGATGCTAGGCGTACCCCCAGAGTGATCTTATTCTTCAATACTGTTAGCTCAAGGCATCATTCTAGTGTTTCCCCATAATCAATCACCAATTACAGTTAGTATCTCCCATATATCATTGGGTGACTCAGGAATTAGCACTTTGTTATTTTAAATAGTTTTTAGATTTTATAAAAAGATATTTACTAGAAAGACGTAGAATGAACAAGAGGAAAATGTCCTTCCTGAACCAGAGGTGCCCTCTTCCCAAAATCATTTGGTCCCCAGGGAGGGCGGGTTCTGACTTAAAGTTGTGGCTACAAAGCATTTGCCTTAGCCCACTTCTGAATGCATCAGAGCCTCTGGGTAAACTCTCTTACTGGAGGTTATGGTTTCTCAGCTCTCAGGTTAACCCACTGCGGGGCTGGGTCAAGGCTTCATTGGCATACCAGTTCAGCTGCCAGCAAACTCTGGTATGTACTGCCGTCACTGTACCTCTACTCCTCCAACCTTGTGATATTGCTTGTGGGCCAGCTAGCACTATCTCCCCATGTATTTGGATATATGTTTGTGGAGATATTTTCTGAGAAGTATGACTTAAGCTTCCAACTCAGGTCAAAACAGTGGACCTATAAAGTCTAGAAAGCATAGCTCTCAATAATTCATTAATTACTAGACTAATAGAAACCTTGGTTAACCAAAAACATAGAATCTGCAAAAGTATTTAATTGGAACAGAAAAGGATTTTTTAAAAAATCAAATATTTGCAGCAACCATTCCTGAAAAAAGAGTTTTCCCTCTGACCATCATAGTTTGGAGAGGAAGCTTCCAGACATCATTCAGGTTCCCACTTTCAGAGTCAAGTCAACAAGCATTTGTCAAGCACTTACTAGGTCTCTGCAAAGCTCTGGTGAAGCAAAGGGAGAAAAAGCAGTCCTTGCCTTCAAAGAGCACACATTCTAGTGGGGAAAACAACGTGTAAACAACTATGTACAAACAAAGTAGAAAAAAGGTAAATTGGCAGTGATCTTAGAGGGAAGGCACTAGTGGGGTTGGAGGAGGACTCACAAGGTGGCACTTGAGTCTAGTCTTGAAGGAAGCCAAAGAAGCCATGGGGTTGATCATTCCAGTCATTAGGGACAGCCAGTGTTCCCAAAGAGGCCAGCGTCACTGGATTAAAGAGTATGTAGCAAGGAGCATGTGTAAGAGGACTGGAAACACTGTGAGAGGTTAGCTTATGGAGAGCTTTGAATGCCAAGCTGAGCTGGAGAAGAAAAAATCTCTTAAGTGTAAGAATGGTTTAAAGAAAAGTTATTGAACCCCTTTGTGTGATGGGAACAACAGCCTGAGAACATGACCTATGGCATCACAGTTACTGTAAATTTCCATGGGAAATTTTACATGTACCCACCCATGTGACTATAAGCCATCTCTTGGCATGAAGCCTTCTTTGTTCTATTTCCATATAATATCTGGCCTGGCCTAAGTATGGCATGGAGATCTACCACTGTCCTGCTGCCGCCCAGGACGGGCTTTATGAGTGAGCTCCCCCCAATAAAACCACTCTACAACCATGCTGATGCAGGCTGTCTCTCTTTCCTTGTTATCTCAGTATTCTCTTGGAGGTGGGACTATCCCTCTAGATGGTTTACATTGATACACTCTTCCACAAAATTATTTAAAAGAGTCAACCATCTATCTTGAAAGGGTTAGACTTTTTTCTTTCGAAAAAGGCAGAGCACGAGATCAAATAACTTCAAAAGATATCTTTCAGCCCCAAGCTCTTAAAAATCTCTGTGTGTATAATGAGAATAAGTCTAACGTAATGGCCATGAAAATTACGAATACTATTTTAGAATATTTATTTTTATAAGAATGTAATATGGGGAAATTAGTTCTAAATACAGACATTTGATTTGCCTACCCAGGCCTGTGTAGCTTAATGAATAACAGTTATATGTCCATATATCACAATCTAGTGAGATATATCTCATTTATCAGACTTAAGTAAAAAGAAATAGCATTGAAAAATGAAGTAATAAAAGAGTTACCATATTTTAATATTCAGTGAATTAAAGTTACAAGAGGAGAACAACACAGTGGCCAGAATGTCTCAGTTACTAGTTAGAGATCACAGACAGCATGTAGTAAGGATAATAATAATTATAAATAATATTAGCTAATATTTTTATAGTTTTTAAGATTTTCAAAGTGCTTTATATAGGCTATCTCATTTGATCCTCACAACATGCCTATGAGGTTAGTGCTAAAGACATTATTATTTGCATTTTATAGATGAATAAACTAAAGCAAAAAGATAGATAAAAATTAAAGGCAACTGTTTTAACCTCACGATAAATTTAGCCATCTACCATATCATTTAAAAATAACTGGGCATTCTAATATGGAAAGTGTCATCAGTGACAGTGGCAGTCACTCTTCCCTCAACAACTTGTAAAACTTAAACTCTATCCATGGCATGGAAATACTATAACAGGCATGGTCATTTCAATATAAAAATTTTCCAATGTGCATCTTACTGTTTCATTTCAGTAATTTACATCAGGTTATATGAGGTTTTTCTTTTAAAAACGATAATAGAAATTATAGGAAGAATGGACATTACATTACACACTTGTGGGACTTTCTATGCTGATTATTGATAGGGGACTTTTCAGATTAACTACAAGGTGTTCCTAAAGTCTGGATACACAGGCAAAAATGCATATTTTGAAATATTTGGAATATTAACAGACATTAGCCCCCTTGACTTCTTTTTCTGGGGTATGCTAAAGGAGAAGGTATACTCAATGAAAATCATAGATGCAACACACGACAACACAATGAATGAATGTGCTAAAATTGACGGCAATGTGGAGTTATTGCATCAAGTTCACATGAATCTTGCAAAGCACATCAACCTTTGCATCACAAATGATGGAACTCATATTGAAGATGTTATTTGTTAATATTCCAATTAAATAAAATGTTGTTGAAAATTTCAATCATTTCATTTCTTGCAAATATGCATTTTTGTCTATGTGTCTAGACTTTAGAAACACCCTATACTAGTAATTGACCACATGCATGGTTTGGTGGAACTAGGAAAAAGGGAGAGTGTTTGAATATCTCAGGCATTTGTCTGAATAACTTAAGCGCTTTTCCCATATGTAAGATTTTTCTATATTGAGCTGATAAGCTTAGATCTATAAAACTCCCAATATTGAAGAAATTAATGATTTCTCATTATTCACGCTCTCTGATGGAGGAGGACTAAAATAACTCAGTAAACAACTTACTTATAAAGGACGAAGACTGAGGGCAAGGGTCATGTCCCATATACTTTGGTAATTTGGAAAGCTTTTATGAAATATGATTTATATAATAAAGTTATGGCTTGGCTTTTACTCTACTTTGAGCAATGTAGTTTAATCATTAAATGATCGATGAGTGTATAAATGTTCTGGACTCTATCCCAAGAGAAGCTTGAAAGCCATTGCATAATAACAAGAGACTAAGCCAATGTTACAACTTTATGGTTAGTGTAAATGGTGGGAAAACTTGCAAATGATTTCAGGATGTTCAGTTTTACTGAAATTTTTATGTTTCCTTCACTGAAAATGTCAACGAATCTACAAAAGAAAGAGCTGGCTTTTGGATAGGTAAAAATTGATCTTCAAAAGAACGTCAAGCTAAAGTGGAGAGGGTGGCATGTGTAAAGAAGAAAGATGCAAACTTCTTAGGGTTATTGATTTTATCTAAGTTTTTCTGCTTTACTGGAGGGAGGAAGGGACGACATTGAGTTGACTTATGGGCCCGGCCCCACAGAACACATACAGAACTGTTCTACCTACTTCCAGTCAACTATGTGGGAGCTTTGGTGGCCATGTATAAAAAGACTGTCCCCATCTTCAGGTCCCTCTTCCCTTTTAGCTTTGGATCCTGTCAAGACAGTTTTGAGCCACTTCCTTCAAAGAATTGGGGGAGTGTAAGTTTGCCCCATATCCCATCCACCCTGACCATCATGAGGCCATGAACTAGTATCAACTAAAGCATATGTCTTGCTTAAGCAAGCCTAATCCTGGGTTTGGATGGCTTTTCTGTGTTTATTCTTCCCAATGGTAGACAAATATATCTTGAGATTAGTATGGCCAGTTTTGGAGGTGACCTTGTGAGTTTACGAAGTTAAGGGGTCTTGAGTCCCTTCAGGTTTGACTGATTGTCAACAAAAGGAGGAGCCCAGCAACTGCTCCAGTCCTCTTGGAAATGATGACCACTTACAACAGGCAATACCAAACCTGGCCTGTTTTAGTAGATGACTACAGCAGGAGTCATTTGAATAGTACAGAAATGAGATGAAATATGAATATAAAATGTCTAATCAGCAGTCCTGAAAACTGCCTTATGTTCTTACAAATTTGAATATCAGCCTCCTGAGTGAGTATAATGCAATTATAAATTGTTATGAAACCTGTTTTAAGTTGTTCTATCAATGGGCACTGTGAATATTTTGTATCTATTCACATTTCTTTTGTCTATAACAACTAAATACTCCTCCCCTACATATCTGATTTACGTTGTACACTGGTACCTTTCTATTCTCACCTTTGGGAAAACATAGTTATTAGCCATAACCTAATCTCTAAAAAATGTGTCCCTATGATGTCATGGTGGGGCTTCTGTGAGCAAAAAAAAAAATGTGAGAAAGGGAGCCTAACCCCACTGCCATGAAAAGCCAGGTTCCCATAGGATTGTACTCATTATGAACTACATGCATGGGTCCCTTAGAGAGAGGCACTTGGTATAGAGGATCAGTGCCTAGCAGTAATTCCTTACCATAACGTGATTTTATTTCCTATATTTCAAAGTACCTTCCCCATTTTAAAACTTCATAAAAAGCAAGGCGTGACCCAGGCTTTGCCACCTCAAGCCGACTTGCTCTGACTTTATCAGTGTCAATTTGGGGCAGTCTTTGGCTTTGTTTTCATTCTGTGTTACCAGTTCAGCTCAGATCAAACTGTTCTGAATATATTTTTGATAGAACATTTTCCAAAATGCCATGCTTAAACGTCTTCCCTTGAGCTGTAACTTTGACATTTGTTCAAGAAGATAAATCAGGTTTTTCTAGTCCGATTCACTCTAGGTACTTTTTGTAATTGTGCCGATGATAACCACTCTCACATTATTCTTTTGTATTCTTAGTGCTATATTTACCGCTATAAAAGAATAAATTTTTAAAAATTGACATGGTGGGGCGGAGCCAAGATGGCAGCTGGAAAGCAGGGACTTGCTTGAGCTCTCCCCCAGGTCCCTCCAAACACCTATAAAAATGGCTCTGAACAAATTCTAGAACTGCAGAACCCACAAAATAACAGAGGGAAGCAGGGCTGCAGCCCAGGAAAGCCTGGATGGTCACGGGGAAGGATCTATTGCATAGAACTAGGAGCTGAACCACACTGGGAGCTAGACAGAACAGGCATAGCGCCCTTAATCAGTGAGCTGTGGCAGTTACCAGACTTCTCAACCCACAAACGCCAAAGGCAACAAAGAAAGTTAGTGGGTAAAACTGTTAGAACTGAGTGAAAGGAGAGCACAGTTGGCCCCAGCCCTGGGGGCGCACAAGTGGTGCAGCTCTGGGGCTGCTTCCAGCTGCAGGTGCTTCTGGCCCCAGGCTGACCAGGTGGGAGGAATTAAGCGGCAGATCAGAGCAGAAGTGCAGAGCCTGCTTGCATCTTAGTCAAGGTCTGGGTTGGCAGTTCTTGGGGGACGAGTACCATTGGTGTGGCAGAGGTTGCTGTGTAGAAATAGCTCTGAAAACAACGGCACAGCCCCTCATGTTTCTGACAAAGTACTCTATACTCCACAAGCAGTCATACCTTTACAAAAAGCTCAAGAGTCAAGTAGTTGGCTGGGAACAAGAACAGGCAGCAAAAATGGACCCAGATTCAGAATCAGACTTTGGAGTTTTTTTTGGTTGACAAAGAAGACCAAAACATACAGCCAGAAGTCAACAGAGCCTACATCAAAAGTCTCCAAGAAAAATATGAATTGGTTTCAGGCCATGGAAGAGCTCAAAAAGGATTTGGAAAAGCAAGTTAGAGAAGTAGAGGAAAAATTGAGAAGAGAAATGAGAGTGATACAAGAAAATCATGAAAAAAAGTCAATGACTTGCTAAAGGAGACCCAAAAAAATATTGAAGAAAATAACACCTTAAAAATAGACCAACTGAACTGGCAAAAGAGCTCCAATAAGCCAATGAGGAGAAGAATGCCTTGAAAGGCAGAATTACCCAAATGGAAAAGGAGGTCCAAAAGACCACTGAAGAAAATACTATCTTAAGAATTAGATTGGAGCAAGTGGAAGCTAGCGATTTGATGAGAAATCAAGATATTCTCAAACAGAACCAAAGGAATGAAA
>JAQQSZ010005945.1:0-13737 GCA_028646595.1 Phalanger gymnotis | reverse complement strand
TTGCATCCTGATTAGGATCCCTAACTTTGCCTTCCTTTCCTCCTCTCTCCATTCCTCTCTTACAGTCATCAGGATATAACAGAACCAAGTCTTGTCTAATTAAACTCTTTGACCCCCGCTGAGAGTTCAGAGGTGATATCTCCCTATATTTGAATGCAGTTTGCCCTTGTTTAGTCCCTTATGATTGCTCATCCGTTTGCCTTTGTTTCTTTTTACTCTTGTGTTTGAACTTCAGTCTCTCCACAGCTGTGCTCTTTAAATCAGGTATATTCAGAAGTCCTCTATTTCCTTAAAAATCCATTTTTTTTTTCACTGTAATTCATTTTTTGGATAGGTTAGTTCTTGGCTGTGTATATCCTTTGGAATAAGATATTCCAAGCTGTGTTCCTTAATTGATAAATCATGTGCGAGTCTTTTTTCCTGCCCCCTTGTTCTAAAAAGTCTGGGCAGTTTTAAGATTTCTTGAAGTAGGATGTATTTTTTTGCCCGGGGGCGGGGGGGCATGCCTCCAGGTAGTTTTTCTCCATCTGCTTTTTCCAGGTCAGTTGTTTTGGCTATGAGAAATTTTAGATTTTTGTCATTTTTTCAGTCTTTTGACTTTAACGTTTCTTCTTGTCTCGTCGAATCTATGGCTTCTACTTGGTCCATTCTAATTTTCTGGGAGTTTATTGCTTGAACGAGGTTTTGCGCCTCATGTGCCAATCTTTTAATTCCCTTTCCAATTCTTTGTTCCATAGCTCTCCTTTCTTTTTCGAGATATTTCCTCTAGCTCACTCGTTTCATTTATAAAAATTTTTTAACTCGATTCATTGTTTCTAGGAATTCTAGTGAAATCTTGTAGGTGTTTTAGAGTCATCTTTTTCATCTCGGTTTGTCTTAAGTGTTCCTGTCACCATAATAGCCTTTTCTTTTTGTTTGCTCATTCTTCCAGACTACTTCCTGACTTCAGCTTTGATGTGAGGGCCTGTTTATGATGTGAGAACACTTCTGGAGAAAAGGGCTAAACTGGTCCTGAAGCGGAATCTTGGGATATTGAGTGTTATCTCTGGGCCAGCACAAACTATGTGCTTTCAGTGGTCTGAACTTTGCAAGTTTCTGACTTGGGCTTGCAT
Organism: Phalanger gymnotis; assembly: GCA_028646595.1. Classification (NCBI taxonomy): domain Eukaryota; kingdom Metazoa; phylum Chordata; class Mammalia; order Diprotodontia; family Phalangeridae; genus Phalanger; species Phalanger gymnotis. Next base: position 12,625 of record JAQQSZ010005945.1, on the reverse strand, counting down.
GTGAGCAATCTGGACCCTGTTCCTATCAGCTAGCTGTGAAGCTTGCTGTAATGGAACTGCAGTCTGCCTCCCCCCGAGCCATTCTAGAGCTTCCAGTCCTTACACCTTGCATAAGGCCTTGAGGTTGACATACTTAAGTATGGGTCTCTTGTCCTGTTCACAGCCCCATTCTCAATACCACTGTCTCCCCATGCCAACCTGAACTGGACAAATGACTCACTTATTTTTTTCCCTAGAGTTCCCCATCAGGCTTCAGTCTAGTATATTTTCTAGATCGGTCTAAAAGTCCTTTGGGAAGGAGCCCCTGCTACTCTTGGCTCTACTCTACTTTCTGATAAATTTTCAATCATTCTTAATATAGCTTCACATAAACTTTTAATCCTTTATGCTCCTGTAAAGACTTCACTTATTCATCCCACCCCCATTCCTCTCCATGTCATGTGTATTAACTGAGCAGAGAACCTCAGATCTTGACACTTAAATCTACCAGGAGGTTATATAGTATAGTGATTGCCAGATTTGGAATAGGAAGACCTGAGTTTGAGTTTAGGGAAAGGACATGCTAAGAATAGGGGACTGGGGGCAGCTAGGTGGCACAGAGAGTAGAGCACCAGCCCTGGAGTCAGAATGACCTGAGTTCAAATTCTGCCTCAGACACTTGACACATTTACTAGCTGTGTGACCTTGGGCAAGTCACTTAACCCCAATTGCCTTGCCTTCCCCCCTCCAAAACAAAAAAGAATAGGGGACTGTATGAGCAAAGATATAGGTACAGGGTTGGTCTTTTTTTGAGGTTTTTGTTTTTTAGGGGACAGAGAATAAACCTAGAACTTTGACTAGAATGCTGACTTCATAGAATTTAGAGCTGGAAAGGATTATATAGAGGGCCTTGAATAAAAATAATTGCTCTCTTAAGGGTATACAAACTGTCTACTCAAAACAACCCACTGAAATAGTGGTTTTCTCTATTTTACAGATGAGGAAACAGGCTTCTTGTTTACAATCAAAGAGCCAGTGTTGGAACCAGAATTTTAATCTATGTTTATTAACATGCTACCTTTCCCTGTGAAGGAAGAACAGAGGAGGTGGAATTTTTCCTAGGTAGAAGTAGGAAGCCAATAGACGTTTTTTGAACCGACATGAAGATAGTGGTTTGCAGTATATAAAAAAGGTAGATAGGCAGGAGTAGGGGAGAATGTTAGGGAGAAAGTAGTGGTGGGAAGACTAGTTAGGAAGTTAGTTGAGGTGACTAAGGTGTCAGTGGAAGGGACAAATATGGAAGATGCATAATTAAAAGGACTTAGTAACTAACTGAGGAGTGAGAAGGAAGAGTCATTATGGCATAATAGGAAGAAGAAAATCTTGGTTCAACTGCTGGCTCTGACATTTACTAGCTGTGTGAGGCTGTTGCCTTGAGTCACGGTTGCCTTACCTGTGAAGTGGGGAGCACTTTTTCACTACCTGTATCTACCAGCAACCCTGGGATATGAGTAAAACATTTTTGTAAACCTTGAAGTGAATGTGAATTTTTATTATCTTGAGCTTTTGAACATGGAAGATTAAGTGAATAGTGATGCCACAGACAGGAATAGTGAAATCTAGAAGAGCAGATTAGGAACAAAGATGGCTAAGTTGGATAAGTTGAGTTTAAGACTCCATTACTAAAGCCTTAAACTGTGTCCTTACACTCCTCCACATCTCCTAATTGCCCTGTACTTTGAACCCAGGGTAATTTTACATCTCCAGAGGATGCTGTCTCTAGCTGTTGAAGCGGACAGGACCCCAACCTGCACCTCAAATAAAATTGCAGAGATGATGTTTAAATTTGTGCTGGAAATTCCTGAAAGGAGCCAAAGGTGAGAACTAGAACTTCACTTTTCTCAGGTTGATTTCCTTTACCCATTCTAGAAAGGAAAATTCATATTAAAAATGAGTATTTCTCTAGTCTTGAAGTTGTCTCATTTTACAGATGCCCAGAAAGGGGAAATCTAAGGTCATATAAGTCTAAGGTCATTTCCACTCTGACATGCCACTCCTCACCCATTCTACCAATAGAGTTGGGAGAGAACTAGTGCCTTCCACTGTACCCTCAAGGAGCTCACATTTTAATGGAGCAAACAACTAGATACAAACACAAATGTAAACAGGATAAATTAGAAAGAATCAACAGAAGGAAGGCACTAGAATCAGGAAAGGCTTCCTGTAGAGAAAGTGGGATTTTAGTACAGACTTGAAGGAAATCAAGGGGTAGAGATGGGGAGGGAGAATACTCCAGGCCTGGGGGACAGTCAGGAGTTGGAATGTCTTGTTTGAAAAACAGCAAGGAAGCCAGTATCACTGGGTCACAGAGTTTATACATGGTGGGGTAAGGTGTAAGAAGACTAAAAATAGAGGAAGGAGGGAGAATGTGAAGGGCGTTGAATGCCAAATAAGGGCTTATATTTGATCCTGGAAGTGAAAGGGAGCCTTTCTAAAATTCATTGAGAGGGGAATTTACATAAACATGGGCTTCAGTTTGCAGTGTGGACTGCAGTGGAGAGAGACAGGCAGATTAACCAGCAGGCTATTGCAGTAATCCATGCATGAGACAATGAAAGCCTACACCAGGGGGTAGAAGTATCAGAAGAGAGATGTTATGAAGGTAACATCAGCCACCTTTGGCTTATATAGGGGAAAGGGAGTGAGGAGTTGAGGATGTCACCTGGAGGACTATAAAGAGTGACCGTGGAAATTTGAGTTCCTTCAACAATTTTCACAAGACATAATTCCCTGATACTTTTACCACTTGTTCTAGACACTGAACCTTGTCTCGGTATATTTCCTGACCCTCAGAACTAAATACAGTGAGTGTTCCAGATGCAGTATAACCAGGGACATGGTGTATCATTTCTCTTATGCCCACGGTCAGCCATTTCCTGACAGTGGTTCACCTAATTCAGTGTGGAGGACCCCATATTTTAGTGTTAGGCATACACAATTCCTGCACTCTCAGAGCTTTCGGTCTAGTAGCTTCTGAGGTCAAGGTGCCCCAGTGAACTAAGATGGCTGGTAGCTTAGGGGTAGAGAATAAAGTCTTTTCCATTACTGTGCTTTCAGGACGTGACGTTCATTTTTTATAATCTCTTTCTCTCGTATCCTCTCCCCCCTTTCCCTTTCTTCTCCATCCCCCTTTGCAGGGAAATCTTCTTTGCAACAATGGAGAGTCACCTCTTGCGCTGCAAAGTACTAGAAGTTTTATTCCTCCAAGGCTGTGAAAAACCTACTTCCCTACCACTATCTCTTGCCCAGACCCTCTATTTCCTCAACCATTCAACATCACTATTCGAGAATCAGGTACCTTGTGATCTCTCTAACTTTTTCTAACACTATAATCCCAGTTATTGCCTAGACACTGGATACTATAATGTGAAATAGCACTAAAAGCAACCTCAGAGGGCATCAAATTTAACTCCTGCTTGAAGCAGGAATCCCCACTACCACATGGCCTGGTTGTCATCTAGGGACGAGACTAAGCCTGTTAAATGGCTCTTGATTGTTCTCCCTCCTATTGAGCCAAAATCTGCATTGTTATAATTTTTAACCATTGGTTCTAGTTTTGGAGCCAATCAAGACAAGTCTAATTCCTCTTCCATATGCCATATTCCCATTCACTCTCAATCCTGTCCCCCTTGTCCCCAAAAACTTTTGAGTACTTTGGAAAATATGATCACAAGAGATTGTAATTAATGGCTTTTATTTCCTTCAGTCTCATACAAGCCAGTGGCAGAGTTGGGATGAGCTGGTTGAACATCTGCAATTTCTCTTATCTAGTTATCAGCATGTGTTAACAGGTAAGCAGCCCATTTTGTACATATGGGTTGTGGGAGGTGCAGAGGTTTATAAGGGCAGCTAGGTAAGGAAGCAGACTCTGGGCAACTCAGTTAACCTCTTTACCTCAGTTTCCTCATCTGTAAAATAGGGATAATAGTAGATCCTACCTCCTAGGGTGGTTGTAGGATTAAATAAGAGGTTAATTAAAAAGCATTTAGTGCCAGTGCCTGGCACATACTAAATGTTATATAAATGCTAGGTATAATGATAATGATGTCATCTCCTTCAAAATTTGTTTTACTACAGTTGAACAAGTTCAGAAACTAGGCTGTAATAGTTCATTTTGAAAGGCAGATATTCATTAGGCTACTATGTTCTTATCCCCTTGATAACAAATATTTCACTAAGTGATCTCTGAGGGCTTTTGTAGCTTTATTATGAACCAGGGGGATCAGAGAAGGGTTCCCTTTTTACAGGTAAGCAAACTCAAGAAAGTTTGCCCAGGGTCACATATTTACTACCAGAGCTTTCTTTAAAATCAGATTCCCTGATTACATTGCATATTAACAAAGAACCATTAAGATGTGATATAAAGGATATGGGCTTGAATTACAGCTTTAGTACTAAAAAGGATCTTAGAGGTATCTAGTCTTTCTTCCCTCCTTCCTACTCCTATTTTACAGATAAAAAAACGAACTAAAAAAGGAAATTACTTGGCCAAGGCCTGTCCTTCAAAACCTGCTTTTGTCCTCCCCCCAGACTCTGTGGCTTCCCTTTACAAGCTTTAGTCTTGCTTTCAAGACCCTCACAAGTTTGAGCAAATCCTGCCCTTCAACTTGTCCCTTCTCTCCAGTGTGACTCCTCTAATCTATCAAAGCTGGCGTCCATGGAAAGATTGATGTAGAGCAAAGCATAAAATAGGCTTGGACTTGGAAAGCCTGGCTTTAAAACTTTTTAGCTGTGTAACATTGGGGAAGTCACTTTTACCTCTCTAAGCCTTAGTTTCCTTGAAGAAAACATGTGTACTTCATAGGACTGTTATAAGGAAAGCACCCTACAAACCTTAAAGGGGCACACTAGTGAATTTAAGGTTTTTATCTCCCCAAGACCTACATATGTGCTTAAGAAAAATATTTGTTGAAACAATTATCTTTGCCCACCTTTTTTCAACCTGGAAATGTTTCCTCTTTGTCCATTCAAATCCCACCTCTTTCATGATTTTTCTAAGCACACTGAAACATCATGGGGTTTCCTTATGCAAATATAGGACATATAGGACAACCTATCAGTGAATAATGAAAGGAAATAGGTTTCACTTTGAGTAAGAGAGGTTCCACAGTCTTTCAAGGACTTTTCGTCTTTGATTCTTGAATAGCTGTGGCTGCAGCACCTGAAAAGGCCAGGTCATATACCGGTTTGTGAGGACTAGGTTTGAAAAAGGCTTTTGGTCTAGGGGTTACTGGGCTCAGGCTCCTCGGCTACCTCTGAACAGTCAGCATAAAGCAGAGAGAAATCCCTGGCAAAAATTCTCATTCTCATAGAAAGCATGGCCCTGATAGCATCAAGCCCTGGAAAACTAGTCTTCTAAATTAGGTCCATAAATACAAGTTTAACATAAGTAGCCTCTTCATCTCAAAACTTTTTTTCCTAATATGTGACTCTTCTGCCCTGTGTCCACCCCTTTACACTATCACTAAGTATTAAAAACATATTGTTTTAATTTAGACTGTCTCATAAAGCCTCGTGAGTCATAAGCCCTCAGTTCTCTGGTTCAAGGTCCAATGTTCTTTATCTTTGAACATGCTTCTTCCAAGGTCTGCAGAGAGCAAAAATGGATCTGGGCCAAAATTTTGACCCAGAGTTCTTCCCAACTAGTTTGGCTGTTGTATTTTGTTGTTTTCATCACCCTATTCTTGAATTGAATTTGAGGGAAATCAGCTTTGTGCTAGCCATCTATTTCTGATGTCTTTTAAACTCTGAAAATTATTTTATCTACTTACAACACATATATAAATACATAAAATTTCTTCTTCCCTTGCTCATTTGAAGCTTAGAAAGGGAATACAAACAGGAGCAACTTGGGGCAAGGTCTTAAAAATATTTAGATGATAAGAGACCCCACAGAATTAGAAAAGACAACCAGACTCTCTGCTGACCTCCAGTCTCTCGTCTCCAACAGCCTTTCAGACATATCTTGAACTGAATGTCTAAAAGAAGTCTTAAAACTAAATACGTCCTAAATGAAACTCATTATTTCATCCTAAAACACTTCTTACTTGCCCCCCCCTTCCTTATTACTGTAGAGGGAAATACCATATTCCCGGCCCCACAGGCTCACAAACTGTGTTGCCAAGGCCTTTGCAACACCTCTTGAATATGCCCCTTCTCTCCTTTGGCAGTGCCACAGCTAATGTTGACCCTCATCACTTCATGACTAGACTTGCAATAGCCTACTGGTGAGTCAGCCTGCCTCGAGTCTACCCTCACTCCAGTCCATCCTCCATTCAGGCACTAAAATGACTTTCCTAAAGCATAGGTCCAATCATAGGACAGCCCACCTCCCCCCAATAAATTCCATTGATCAAATCAATAAATTCCCTTCAGTCAAATAGGAAATCTTGTGGCATTCAAAACCCTTCATAACTTACCTTTCCAATCTTCTTACACCTTACGTATTCTTCAATCCAGTGACACTGTCCACCCAGCTGTTCTGAGCAAGACACTCCATCTCCGGACTCTGGGCATTTTCTTTGGCGGTTTCCCATGCCTGGAATGTTCTCACTCACTTCTACCTCCTGATCTGATCTTTTGCAGGAAGCCTTTCCCAGCTTCTCTTAATTCTCGTGCCTTCTCTCTGCTAATTATTGCCTGTTTATTCTGTATGTTTTTGTTTGCATGTTGTCTTCCCCATTAGGACTTTGAGCTCTTTGAGGGCAAGGACTGTCTTGTCTGTTTTTGTATCCCTAGCACATTTAAGTCCTTAACAAATGTTTAAGGTAGACATACTAGTTTATCTGTTTGCTCTAGACTACCTGAGAAAAGTTATACTTTACTGTATTGTTCATCTACAGAGTGCTAGGTATACAGGTGTATGGGATGAAATGCTCTTGAAAGCCACGTGATACAAATGCTGTGCTTCGCCACCACAAGCGATCAGTTCAAGAGAAGGCAGATAAAAACCTTAGGTTAGAACCTCTCTCTTTGTGTACACTCCTCCTAACTTCTGGTGGTCTGAGAAACCAAACACATCTTGGGCCAGACCAGACCCCATAATCTAGTGGAAGGGTCTGTTTCTGTGTTAACCTTAAGCAAATTATTCTGCTTCCTGGACCTTGGTTATTCTTGCAGAAAAAGGTGTTACCCAATAATCTCTAAGGCTATTTGCAGTTCTAAAGGAATTACACAGAATTTAGAGTTAGGTGGTACTTTAAAACTCAAATGATCTAGCCTCCTTTATTATGATCCCTTAAGATTAGGCCAAATTTTAGAAATTTGAAGGCCATCAGATAGTGTTTATGTATTGGACAGACATTCCACATCTCTAATGTCCTGGATAGCTGACACACACTGAATTATTTCTCTTTCCAGAGCACTTGAGGACTTCGGTCATTGAAAGGAAGGATCTACTTATCAAAAAAATTGTGCCCCATCTACAGGAAGGTGATGATATCACTTCACTGGATGTGGAAGTGGAGTTCAAGGCTTTCCAAGTTCGACTAGCCCAAGAGCTTGGAGAACCCCTAGTACCCCAGCTCCAGGAGAAGATATTCATGCTCAAACTACTCCTCCTTTGTGCAACCAACAGGAACTTCATGCCAGAAAACAGGTTCCAGTAGGACGATAGCTGAGAACTCTAAACTTCCCAAGTTAACATAACTAATTACTGTAGTGGCTTTTGCAAAAAGAAAAAAAAAAGAGTAGGTTACTGCAACCTATCCTGTCCAGTTTTGTAACAACTATTTCATAACCCTTTATAGAAAAATCTCACCTTATAATGAATTCATCATTGCCACTCTCCAAAATGTGATTTTGATACACAAATTATATCTATTTTATGACAAATTATTTCTCACGTGTAGAATTTTTTTTTAAGAAACTTTCCATGCTAGAGCTTTCTTCCTGCTAGGTATGGTCTCAGGGAAAGGCGATAACATGAAAAGAACTCGTCCTTCAAAATCAAAACCCCAGTTCTACTGCTTGCTACTTTTGTGACTTCAAACAACCCATTTCCCCTCTCCAGGCCTACTTCCTCCCTTAAGATGAGTGGAATAGAGGAGATGCCCTGAAGTTCTTTCTAGCTCTAAATCGTACATTACCCTCTTTACAACCCAAGACTTACTGCCCTAAGACTATAAGACTACAAGAAAGGAAAAGAGATAGATAGTTATGGTGAGCAGGGCTCTAAATTGGAGTCAAAAGGATCTGTGTTCAATTGCAGTTTAGCTCTCAAAAGCTATACAGTTAGAATACAAATGGCCAGGCCTTACCTAGGGTGAAAGGATTCAAGTTTGGGCCTCTATTGGACTTTGCTATCTGAAGACAAGCAGCTACGTTACGTAATCATGTCTGATCCATCTCATTAAGACCAGTCACTATGGTGGCAGTAGAAAAAAAATACAGATTAAATTGATAAAGGTTTTTAGTACTGTATCAAAAATTACCCAGGGCCCTCCCTGGCCGCATAAATATGTGAGAGCAAAGTGACCAAGTTCTAGGTTCCAGCCTCCTTTAATTCTGTGATCCATGATACTATTCTATCTATATACTTCGCAAATCTTTCCATGATTCACATGACCATATGATTTGATGTGTCTGCCAGAAAAAAAAATTGGTATCTTGCCCACATTTTAGTACTGGGCTTCTTCAGAATTAGCTAGGTCACTGATCAGTCCATCTCCAAGCCCCAACAGTGGCAGCTATAGGCCAAAGAACCACAGAAAATAATTCAATTCCCAGAACTATGGGCAAATTATTTCTTAAATGAGGGGGCAGGATCAAATTTAAGGTCCTCCAAATGTAAATCCTGTGTTTGCCACAATTTAGCACAAGGAAATTATGAACTACAGATCACCATCTTCCCCTGTTGCTTCTATTTTTCTCCCCTTTCCAAAACCTACAATCCAGAGAATTTTATTCTCAAATCCAGGTGAGCACATTAAAAAGGAATAGTACATATACATGAACTAAAAAGGGCCCAGGCCTTCTTGGGTACTGTTTCTTACAGCATTTTAGAAAGCACTCCACAAAACAAAACCAGGAAGTAGGAGATAGTGATGAAATAGGCTTCCAAGAATGAGAGTAGAGAGACATAAAAGGGTAATAAAATTATTATTTCAATCATCTGTTTGGGGTGGGGGGGGGAAGATAAGGGAATGGTTCAATTTTGTGTTTAAAGTTCTCAAAGACAAAAGCTTTTATTTCTCCCAGCAGCTCATCCTATTCTAATAAGACCGAATTTAGGCCAGTACTTGGGGAGGAAGTTAAAAGTCACAAGATGACTTACCTCAGATCACTCTAGACTATACTGAGCTTCCTTGAGTTTTTTAAAAATAAGTTATTTCAGCTCTTCCTCTATAGCACAAAACCTCCCTTAGGAATTTAACAGAATCAGTTGTTAGTCTCTGAGCTTAGTGTGCTACCTATTGCTAAAATGAACAAAGACCACTTATTCATCTACTGGAGACAGCAATGATTTCACCATTCAGCAACGAGCCACAATCCTTAGTGTTCGTTCAGTCTTCTCAGTCTTTCCCGAAAAGTCCACTGGTAGGGCAGAGCAGACCAAATCTTCTGCTTCAAGCCCTTAACTAAAGAACTAATACCTTTTAATTATTTTTTACATAAATTTCACAAGACAAGAGCAGTCTCCACTTCCAACAGACCTTTCCTGTTAAGACTACTGCCTCTCTAATCTTGGCCAGGAAGGAACCAGGAAATAGGGGTCCTGAGCCAGTGCCTTGATTCTAGAGTAGCAGCTTTCTCTAAAAAGCTGTTAGCTCCAGCAACTAAGATGGAAAATAGGAATGTTCTTTATCAAAGAAAAGAAGCACCAAACAAATTTTTATCTTGGACAAAATATGCAGAACAAAGTCTACTAGATTTTAATTATTTCCCTTGCCCCCTGCAATCTAGTTCTATAGATCAGTAACTGGCTATACTTTGAGAAGTCATTCAGACCAGCTTTGGGACATTACGGAATAGGTCTTCCTGCATTAGAAAGATGCAAGCTTTGCACAAATATTTAAAGAAACAATCACTACCTCTCCAGGAATACTGTCCTCAACAGAATTGTAAATGGACATCTTTCCTATGTCAAGTGCAAGGTGGACAGGAAGAAAGAAGACTCTCTACGTAACAGTGGGTTCACCAGGGAAAACAACTTTGCTCATAGGAAGAGGGAACTTTAGAACCCTGTAGGAGTCAACACATTCATGTCTCTTGGTTTGATGTTATGGGTTCGTGGAGGTTGTTTCTTTCCTTCCATCACTGGAAGGTCCATCTTAGGTGGCTTGAAGGATGCTGAGTCTTCTGCAATTCTAGTAGCCTGAACCCGAATGAGCTCCATTGGTGATGGCTTCTGAGTACCTCTGTAGGACTGGACACTGAAACCTGAGTAAAGAAAGCCACAGAAGACAGACTATTTCCATTTCTGACGTTGGAAACTTAAGACAAAAATAAGTTGTGGTAGGTCACAATTAAAGCTATATACACAGTCACAAGTTTGATTTAGAAAACTAATTCAGAAACCATCTTGGAAAGTGTTATAGAAGCTTAGAGTTTAAAGGGTCCTTGGTGATCATTTATACAGCTTGGTGATTCCCCATCACCTCAAAACTAAGTGCTTCTTGGGGGGAGACGGAGGTTAACAATACAACAGAATAAAGTGGTCTTTTTCTCAGACTATATTTAAATATTAAGTAACATATTAGGTAGGAATTAAGACTACATTATCTCCTACCTACTCCCCATTCATTAAAGGATACATATACCACCCCTTCCCCCACCAGTATCCAGGAAGTATTTAACATTCCTATTACATTAACAACCTGTAATGGGGGGGGGGAAGGAAATTCCCTATTTGACAGATGAACTATGGGCTCAGAGCAAGGAAAGATCTGCCAAAGGTAACAACTAAGTAGTATACATAAGTCAGATAGATCACATCCCCAACTCAAAATCTATTATTCTTTCCTACGGCATGATACTGGTTAGTGGAAAGAGCATGTCCTTGGGAGTCGGGAGATCCAAGTTGAAGTCTTGACTGACACTAACTTTGTGACATTTTAATTTGGGTCTCCATTTTCCCAATTATAAAATGGGAACACTCTACTGATTCATTATATAGCACTGAACAAATCATGCTGCAAAAACCTAAAACCTTGAAGAAAATGAAGTTATTTTATTTTTTATTTTATATCAAACTGCCTCCCATAAACAGTTAATACCTATCTCTTTACAACCTTTGTCAATGTAAGCAATAACAGAAGTATCCTAGGATTTCTAGGTAGCTGGGTGACAGCTGAACTCTGGGCCCTGAGTCAGAAAGATCTGAGTTCAAATATAACCTCAGATACTTACTAGCTGGATGACTCTGGGCAAGTCACTTAACCTCTATTTGCCTCAGTTTTCTCAACTGTAAAATGGAGATTATAATAGCACCCACCTGTTAGGGTTGTGAGGATCAAATAAGACCATATTTGTAAAGTGCCTAAAATAGGGACTGGCACAAAGTTAGCACTATGTAAATGCTTGTTTCCTTCTCTTTTCACAAAGGTAACTGCTTCAAAACAAACTTTCACTTCGACCCCCTTCACCCCACAGGCTGGACTTGTTTTGAACAATCCAAAGCCTTAGAACCTGAAATTCAAGTATATTTAGCTATATTGGTAAGCAAAAAGATCTGCTTTTAGTCACTTTAGTGTTTGAGAAGCATTTTGTTGGGAGGCAGTTTGGTATAGCAGAAAAGGCAATAAATAAGGAGACCTGAGTATGCATCTCAACTCTGCTACTAGGCCTGTGCAATCTCGGGTAAGTGACACTACCAACCTCAGTTTTTTGATACATAAAAGTGAGAGAGTTTAGAATCAGAGTGGGGAAACGGCAGGAACCTATCCTTTTATTAAGGGGATTTATTCTGTAAAGTTTGGATTCAGTTAAAAGTCCACACTTGAGCTGGAGGGCCTCGTGTGGCCTCGAAGCCACAGGCTCCCCACCCCTGGTAAGATTATCTCTCAGGTTTCCTTCTAGTCCTTCATTCTAGGGTCCTTGGTCTTAAGCAATCACTTAAGATACTGTACCACAAAGTGCTTTGCAAACCTGAAGTGCTATATAAATAGCAGCTATTAAGTTAATTTTATTGCCAATGCTAATGAAGTACTTTGAGCAGCGCTGGAAAGGGAATCATCCAAAGAGCCAGCACAATTCCTCTTAGGTATGTAGGTTTCCTCTTTTTTATTCCAGAAAAGCTCTTAAAAGTGATCCCCTCAACACAATACCTGAGTCGGATTTCTGAAGGGCTCTTGGTCCAAAAAGGCTCCATTTTTCAGATGAGGGTTTGTCTCTATCTCCATTTCCAGAGTCCATGCTGCTGACATCTAGGCCAGGTAAGGAAGTAGAAGAGCCATGAGTAAACCAGCCTCTGGAATGAAAAGTCACAAGCAAAGTCCATAAGGCACATACATAAAAACTTCCAAAATCATACCTTAAGCATAGCATTTAATGATCAGAAACTTCCAAGTGAAGAACTGGAATATGGAAATCATGGCTCACTGCCACCTTTCCATCACAGGAGTACCCTTAATGTTTCCATAACTCT
>JAQQSZ010005943.1:0-13738 GCA_028646595.1 Phalanger gymnotis | reverse complement strand
TAGAAATGGGGAGAAAATTTGTAATTCAAACTCCTGTGAAAATCAACACTGAAAACTAAACATATTAAATAATAAAAAAGCAAAAAAAGAAGAAGAAACAATTGAGCCTAGCTCTCCACTGTCCCTCCTCCACAAAGATTTAGAAAACGTACCAAGATGAATTTGGATAGGGAAGGCCAAGAAAAAGTAACAGAGGGTCATTTTTTCCAACCCAACAATAGCTTAGGGAGACAGACAGAGAGGTCTGTGGATACTGGGAATGCAACCTGACTAGGAACAGGTGGTAGTGGGGAGCACTCCAATGCTCAAGGACTGAAAAGGGACCAGAGATTGAAAAAAAGACAAGAGACCAGAACAGAAAAAATTTAAGGGGGTCCCTGAGTTGATATTGGCTGCAGCAATAGGTGACATCTGGCATCTCTGTCACCTAACCATCTTGTTTCAGGGAACAGATTCAGAGCTGAGAGGAGTGGTTGCTAACATGGGTCATGGTTATGTACTTAACAAGAAACAAATTCCAGAAATATAGCTATATGGCTCTAATCTCAGGAGCAGAGTGATGACTCAGTTGTAGCCTTTTACCCAGCACGTAAGCCTACAGTGGAATAACAAGGGCTGAAGACACAGACTGAAGGGGAAGTGACAGTTCATTTACAACAAGCCTGCACAACCTCCTAGTGGGCTAATAGTGACTAAGTCCAACAACAGTGTATCGAAACTCCCAACCAAACACAGGTCAGCAGTTGCAAACATGGGTCAGGAATTTGCAGAGCTCACACCAGGAAGAGAGAAAAAAGACCTCTACCTCAATTACATGACTTTGGAAGACTGAAAGCTTGCTGGACCCCAAACTGAGTTATGAAAATAGTGGGAGAATATAACAGCTCAGGCTGGACCTTGCTTTTCCCTCTATGCCCCACTTCCCACTGAATTTCACAAAGCCTAGCATTAGTATAAAGTTCAAAGATAAGAAGTAGCATGGGAAAACATTTTTGTTTGTCCTTTGGAAGACCATGACATCAGGGAGGTGATGCCATGACATGCAAGTGAATTGGATTTAAGTGAGGGAAGATTGTGTAAAGTTACCAGCATCACTTTCTCCTCCAGAGCCATCTGGGTCCAGGGCCAAGATATAGATCAGGATGACTGGAGATGGCCCTGGATGCAGTGGGAGACCTTGGCCATTTTAAGCTAAGATTGTTAACAGGTCTCACTTTGCCTGAGGCAGCACCATTTTCAGTGATTAAGGATAGGTAAGAAATAAGGCAGAGAATGGCCTCTTTTACCTAGTAAAAAAATTAATCTGGGAAAGGAAAATCCTCAGAGTTTCTGGCCAAAATAGAAACAGTTGCTATTTACATTCACTCTGAGCCAATCAGGGCCTAAAGAATGACCAAGTGGGCACTGGCCTGGGACTTATTGTTGGCCAGTCAAGAGAATCAGAGTGACTTGGATTTAAGGGGAAAAAAATCTAGCCTGTAAACACCAAGATATCTTGTGAGCTTTCCTTTGGGCAGAGAAGCAAACAAAAAAGGAACCCAGCCATAAAATATGGAAGCTCAAGTTACAAACACAGAAGAAGAGAAAACCTTGAAAAAATGGAGAATTAGGCTCTATGAATACCATTTGAAAGATAATTTCAAAGAAAAATGCAGCTTGGACACAATTCCAATAAGAATTCTTAAAAGAATTAAATCAAGAAATTAAAAAAGAGATAAAATAATTTTTAAAACTAAATAAGAGCGGTTAGGGAAAAAGTGGGAAGAGAAACCAGAACTAGGGGGAAAAGATTTAAAAAGAGAATCAACAGCTTGGGAAAGAGAAGTAAAAAAAAAAATCTTACTAAAGAAAGTAATTTCTTGAAAAATAGAATTGGCCAAATGGAAGCTAATGACTTTATGAGACATCAAGAAATAATAAAATCAAAAGTCTGAAAAGAATGGAAGAAAATGTGAAATATAGAAAAAACAACTGTCCTGGATAACACACACACACACACACACACACACACACACACACACACACGCACGCACACACACACACCCCTTAGACATCCTTTTTTAGAAAATCATGACATTTCTCATATAACTTAGAACTAGTGGGCAAAGTAGAAATTGAAAAAAAGTTTATCTATCATGTCCCTAAGGAAATTAAATAAACTATCATGTCATCAGTGAATAAGCACAGTTTTGTCTCCCCATTTCCTATGTCTTTGATTTCTTTTTTCATGTCTTATTGCAATTACTAGTATTTCTAGAGTTCTATCAAATAATAGCAGGAAAATAGATATTTTTGTTTCACTTCTGTATTTATTGGGAAAGCTTCAAGAGTCAGTCAACGAGTCAGTCAACAAGCATTTATTAAATGTTCCAAGCACTGTGAAAAAGATTGAGGATATAATGGAAGGCTAAAGCACAGTCCTTTCTAGACCCTTTCATGTTTCCACCTTACCTCAAAGTCTGTGTTCATTATTTTTGAGTAAATATATTCCCACCTTCTCTAAAGAATAATTGACAAAAAAATGTTGACTCTGCATGAAAGAGTTCCAGTTCTTCCAAGAAACTCTACCTGTGAGTTGTACCACCAAAGGCAATCTTCTATTATAAAAGTGTAGATATCCTTACAGGTAAGTCCTTAGAGCCTTCTCCCATGGAAAATATGCCTTAGCCTTTCTGTTTCTCCAGGAGTATACCTAATCTGGAAATTTGGATGAAGGCAGTATTAGTACTGAGTCTGAAGTTGTGCAAGTTAGTAATTTACAAAGTACAAAAATCACTGCTGAATTCAGGTTTTTAGAAAGATCTACTTTGGGTTTCTTGATGTGGAGGCCTGTATAGCAAAAAAAGGCTAACGAAGGATCAATGTGTGACCTAAATAAGGAGAAAGAAATTGTGAGATGTAATTTTAGGCACTTTAGATTCATAAACAAACAAAAAAGACCAGAGATTCATTTTGGGGAAGAGATATTTGAAAGAACTTTGGGAAATTTTGAAGGTGAGCAACTCAGGCTGAAGAAGAAATATCCAATCTAAAGAGAAACTCAATATGCCAGAGGAAAAGAACTGGAGAGAAAGAATATGAACAAAAAGAATTGATCAGAAGGAGAAGCTAAACAGCAAGACAAAGGCATAAAGCAAATCATTATTTAAAACAAAATGTTAAAAGTAAATTGTTAAGTAAAAGAAACTGGTAAAAACAATAAAAAAGAAGTTAAGGAGAAAAGAGAAAGCAGTAGTTTGGACATAACTGTTGAATTTGTTAAGATGGAGCAAAGGGCATAAAGGTATAAAAAGATGATTTTTAAAAAAAGCACAATGAGTTATAAATACCCACCTCACAATCTTGAAAAATAAGAATATAAATCATTATGGCAAACAGACTGAATTTTGCAGTAATTATCACTGAAGATATCATATTTATCTATTATAGCTATCTTTATGCAAAGTGTGATCTAATTACCTTCTCAGAAGGGGAAGGTTATCAGAGACAATGAAATATTTTGTTTAAATAAAAAGAAAGCTTCAAAATGAAGTAAAAAGGGGTTTTTTTAGAGGATCTTAAGTGTCAGGGAAAAGGGAACCCTGAACATCATTGTACCATGTGGTTAAAGAGAAAAAGGATATTGCACAGAGGAGTAAGGGAAGAAGGAACATTATATGCTTGGAGATAAATGTATGCATTTACGATTCTTCCCAAAGAAGAGGGAGATGGATGCTCTGAGGACTACACAGCTTTTTGTCCTTCAAAGAATTATAAAGTAGATTTACAGGAGAACAAACTCTTCAAGTCTCATTTAAAATCCCATCTTCCACAAGAAGCTTCCCTGATTCCCCTATTGCTAATGCCTTCCCTTGCTAATTATCTCCAATTTATCTTGTATATTTCATTTGTACGTAGTTGTTTGCATGTTGTCTTCCTCCATTAGACTATAAGCTCCTCAAGAGTGAGGACTGTCTTTTCTTGTTTCCCCAGTGCTTACTTAGCACAGTGCCTGGCACATAGTAGGTTATTAATAAATGAACAGTGATTGACTGAGAGCAGCCAGTAATAAAAACCCACGACCTCAAATGTCTAGACACAGATGCACAAAATTTACATATACAAGAGGAACTAAAGCAAGGAAACTAATTTAACCTAAGAGGCTCACAGAGATACAGTTGGATAAAATCCATAACTGTGCCATCTTTCTGGAAGGGTAAACATTATTCAAAGAAAGCAGGATAGGTAAAAGAAGGAATGGAATGACATTGTATATTAAGAAGGTATACTCAATTTTAAAAAAATGATGGGTAAAGCATGATGGAAATTATTTGGCTGTAGGTTAATTTAATTGACTTAATTTAATTAAAAGGAAATTGTTTGATCACTGAAGTAAATGACAGACCACCTGGACAGAAAGAGGAAATAGATGAGAAGTTTGAGAAACAGATCACAATCCTGGCACAGGGACATAAGATAGTCATAATGGGAATTTGATGATCTACATATCTTTTGGAGCTCTCTCAGTCAAAAACAAAGCCTCTCACAATTTATTTCATGTGTCATAGTGATAATTTCATCCTTTAAAAGGTGTAGGAACCAAGTAGGGGAAATTCTTCTCTGGATCTGCTTCTTGCTAAAAGGGAGGGACTGACTATTGGGGTGGTTTTGATAAGAATTTGTAAGGGAAGTGACCACTGTATTTTAGAGTTTGTAATGGAAAAGGCGAGAGAATTTTGGAATTGTCTGAAATGTACATAAGACATGGGGAAAGCAGATTTCAAATCAGTTGAAAGATATGTGGGATCTAATGCAGGAAAATGTTTTGGTAAAAGTCAGCCCCAAATGGGTCAGAGATTCTTAGGAATAAAATTTTGAAGACACAAAATGAAATAGTTCTAATAAGAAGAAAAAATGAAATTTGTCTGAATAAATCAATGTAGATACACAGAGAACTCACCAGCCAGCTCAATTTTTAAAAGAAATATTCAGACGAGAGAAGATCCAAGTAACAGAATAAATATAAAACTGTTGCACACTCCTATAAAAAATAGTAATCCTTCTATGATCCTTCCAATATATGTTCTCCTATGTCATATAATAAAGATATAACAGAAAACTCTGAAATCTTATCAAAATGAAAAACTATTCTCCAAATTGGGGGATGAACATGGGCACAAATGTTGCTATCGAAAGGAACCTAGAAAACTCTGGAAAAGATAAAGTCTTGGGCAAGATATTGAAGACCATAAGGACCATTATTTTTATCATTCCAGACCATTTATGGTAATGGATGCAGAAGAGAAAAACTGATTTGGGAAGTGAACCGCTGGTTAAGAAAATAATATCTAAGAATGGGACTTGGATTTCTGAACCATAGCTCGAAATATAAAATTTATAGGATCCTGGCAAAAGATTTAGTGTACCTCCTTCAGGCTGGTGTAAAAAATGTATTCTCCTAGTATTTTGCAAATACAAAAATTTTAAATGTTTTAAATTATAGCAAAGAATGGAAAGGGAAGAAGGCTGAGTACATATCCACCAGACTAGATGCTATAGACAGTATCTGTGACATGAGAAAAAGATCACAGTTGAAATACCAAAAGGTTGCAGGAGACAAAATGTAAAATAGGAACCAGTAGTAAAAACCCATGGCCTCTAACATTTATAAACAAAGTGTGGGTAACATACAAAAGAAACTATGATTCCTAACAGGAGGAAGGAAATTGACCTCACAGGTTTTACTTAAATTTGATTGAGTGAAACCCATGATTGGAATAATGCTCTAGATGGGTATAACTTATCAAAGAAAAAGAAGCAGGACAGATAATAGGGAATGGTAGCATTGGACATTTTGGAGGTATGTTCATCTAAGGCCATCTAGAAACTAAAGCAAGAAGGTATAGTGGGAGGCATTTAGATCATCGATGGAAACAGAAATAGAAGTGATTTTTGTCATCAGACCAGCTTGTCAGAAAGATCAGTATTTTGGGAAACATACCACAGAGTGGCATGATAGAGTAGAGATGGGAGGACATCTATTTGAGTTCTTTATCTGTCAAAATAGAGATGCTAACAAGTTCATGATGAGCCTTAATGATGATTTCAAATTTCTTTTTTCCCCTTTTTTACACAATAAAAGAAAATGAACTATATTATGAATGTAAATATTGAAACAAATACATAAGAAAAAAAATGTCATCTGCACGGCAGAATATGAGGAGATTCAAAATACATAGCAATAAATTTCCTTTTGAAGAAAGCCTATAAAATAAGTACTATGCTTTGTGTTGAGAGCTGTCCATCTTTTCTTTGCTTCCTTGTTAGTTTTCTTTTGTTCTCTTCTGCACACATTTTAGTTTGTTCTTTTTTCCCTCTTCCTTCCCCCCCCAACCCCCACCCAAGGCTACAATTAAGATTAGATTCAAATTTCAACAAGTAGAAAGAGCAACTAAAGGAAAAACCTATTTAGGATTTGATTCTTACTAAGAGGGAAGAATGGTTGCTGGGTGGAAATAATGGGAACCCAGTGGAAAGTGAGCAATCCCCTTCAAACTCTGTTCAAGGTCAGATAATAGAGGAGAAATACCAAGGAATGGCAGGCACTGCAATGTTAAAATATTATTGGGGCGCTTAAGGGCAGAATGAGCTGAGGCTGGTAAGGAAAGCTAAGGAAAACAGAAAGCGGTTATTTAGCTAGATTAGAGGAAATAGAGGATCAAAGAAGGAGTGGAACCACTCAGCTTTTATTTTGCTTTGTTTTTGTTTTTTAACCAAGAAAAAAGAGCTCTGGATTCAAAAGGCAATATTAAAAATTGATAAGAAGTTGATACCAAATATAGATAAGAAGATAGCACCTAACCACAACTGAGGAATTCTAGTTCTCTGACTCAAAATATGTATAACCCTGGGTATGGAAAGAGTTGATGGATGGGATTGCTGAGATATAGCACTAAAACTTAGAAAACATGATGAACAGGACTAAAGAAGGCCCTAAGACGGAAGAAAGGCAAATATTCTGCCAGCTTTTAAAAATAAAGAGGGTGTAGAGAGAACAAAATAGTCTACAAACTATAAGCCAATGAGCTTCAACTTCAGTTCTTGGCAAAATCCTAAAACCTTATTAAAGAGGTGATTAGTGATCGTCTAGAGAGAAGAAAAATGATCACAAAGAACCAACATAGCTTCATTAAGACCAGCTTGTTCCAGACTAACCTTATTTCCTTTTACAACTTTGCTACTGAAGTGGGAGATCAGAGGAATGCTGTGCTTGTGTGGTTTGCCTTTATTTTAGTAAAATGTATCATTAAGTATCTCATGCTATTCATGTGGAAGATCTGAATTATATAAACTAGAAAAAAGTAAAGTTACAGGGATGTGGGAAAATAGGAACACTAATGCGTCATTGGTCAAGTTGTGAATTGGTCCAACCATTCTGGAGAACAAAATGCCCAAAAGATTGTAAAACTGTGCATACTCTTTGAACCGGCAATACCACTACTAGATCTGTATCCCAAAAAGTAAGAAAAAGGATGTATTTTTATTTTTAAAAATATAGCAGTGCTTTTTGTGGCGGCAAAGCATTAGAAATTGAGGGGATGTTCATCAATTGGAAATGTTTGAGTAAGTTATGTTATATGATTGTGGTCTAATACTATTGTTTTATAAGAAATGAGGAGCAGGATGGTTTCAGAAAAACCAGTCATGTGAAGGGAACAGCATACACAGTAACAGCAGTATTGTAGTGATGATCTGGTCAGCCATGAAAGACTTAGCTACTCTGATCAAGACAATAATCTAAGACAATTCCAAAGGACCCATGATGAAAAAGGCCATCTATCTCCAGAGAACTGATAAAGTCTGGGTGCAGGCTGAAGCATACTTTTTTTCCACTTTATTTTGTGTGTGTGTGTGTGTGTGTGTGTGTGTGTGTGTGTGTGTGTGTGTGTTTGAAACACAGTTAACTAACATGGCCATATTTCATGACCACATATAATCAATATCATATTTCTTGCCTTCTTAAGGGATAGGGGAGGTGCAAAAGGGAAGGAGAGAATTTGGAACTTAAAACTTTTTAAAACTTTTTAAAATTGAATGTTAAAATGTTTTAATGTAATTGGGAAATATTTGATGAAATATATAAAAATATATTTTAAAAAAGAAATTTAAAGTCCCTTTTCTCCCACTTCTTATTCAAGCACTGAGTATTTAAATAGTTCCTAGAAATGTTTCTTCTAATGGGTCCTTTGTTTTTGTCCTGATTCAAAGAGATACATCATTTTAAAACATTGTGTAAGAGTATGGGTTGGCTGAATCAATTAATCAATTAACCAATTAAAGGAAATAACAAGATGCTCTAGTCCTGATAGACTCCTAGTCTTCACCTTATCAGGTGAGATTATCTCTCTGAATCAGTCACTCGAAGGCATTAGAATTACTGTGGACAACCTCGATAATCACACTGAAGGGTAGAGTGCTTAAAGCCATTGGGTGAAATGAAATGATACTACACAGGAAGTGTATTAGATTTGGTTGAGAGGACTCAGTCAAATCTTACGGAGATTTGGATAAAGGAGCAAGTCAGTTCAGAACTCAGCATTCAAGGGGTAGGCCAATCTAGAGATAACAACTTCATCCAAGCCCCTGGGAAGAAATCACTTTGGGGAAAGAGGGGAAGGGTGGAGGGAAAGCTTCTGTTTCCTTCTTTCCCTGCCTTTGACCAGAGGATGACCTTGCGAAATTTGAAGTATCTGAAGATTTTGGATTTCTCATAGGTCATCCTAACAATATCACCAGAACAGCAGTATTTATCTTCAAGGACTAACTAGATATATTGAGAAAAGGCAGCTTTATGATTCTACAAGAAACACAGCAGAAAGCTAAGCCATATCAAAGGAAAATTTCATGGGGACTCACAAAAGAACAAAAGGACGTTCAATAACCAAAGGCTCTGAGTTTATTCCTGCGCCATAAATGCGTCTAAACTTGAGCCTATATTCCCTGGGACTCTATATGTACTTTTGGGGGAGGGTGCCCTTCATTTGGGAGATTTTTGACCAACTATACTTACTATGCCATTTTTTTAGTGGATATCCATTTCTAGAAGTCAATTAAGCCTGGCTGGGAAGTTGATGTAAACTGATAGTCAATAGGAGAACATCCCATTAGGGGCTGATGAAGAATAGCTTTAGAAAAACACCCCCAACCAAAAGAGGATTACTCCTAGAACCCTGAAGAGAGAAGTAGCCATGTACCCATAGGGGACTCAGCCTAAAAACACATGGGGATTAGGAGAGGAGCCCCAGAAGAGCCTGAACTACAAAAGAGGGGCAGTTTTTGATCAAAAAAAGATGAAAACATCATGAGAAAGAGGGCTACTTTTATTTTCCACTGGCACTTTCTCCAAAACTTCTAGTCTTAGAAAGTTTAGGTGACTTTTCCAGGGTCACATAGTATGTGTCAGAGGCTGGACTTGAACCCAGGTCTTCCTGACTTCAAAGATGGCTCTCTATCCAGTCCACCATACTGCCTCTTTGTCTACTTATAGAAAAAACAAAATGGTGTAGGAGGAACACAAATGCCTGACATTTTAAAATTTTCTTATGTCTTTTCCCAAGAGGAATCTTCACTCACAGGAATTTTTCCTGTTTATTTTTAACAGTAGAGTATCATACTTCCATTATATATATATATTTTAAAAAATTGAAAGACTATGCAGGTTCTATGCCTTTTGTATTTTTAATAATGATAGTAGCTATTGGATTTGGATAAAATATCCTCACAAGAGATGATTTGATTTAAAGAGCCATTGGGCATAACAAAAAGGTCAGGTACAATGATGGTTGCCAAGCAACTGCTTCCCAAGTCACCCTTTTCCCAAGTGAACATCTAATTAACCATAGGGAATATTGGGCTGACTTTGCTAGTCAACTTAATTCAGAGCCAAATTTCAAAAACTGAGCTAAATCTAAATTTCACGGTAAATCTAAATTAACCCCAAACCACAAGTATCTATTTCCAAAAACTCATTGCTACTCCACTCAGACAGACTTGTGAGTTCACTCATTTGGGAGTTCTCTACAATGATGAAGATTTCAACTCAAACAAGCCTGACCATCTCCAAAAGTTAATCATAGAGGGTTCATCAAACATCCTAGAATCTTTTTTCTCTTTCCTCTGGCATTGCTAGGGTACCGGTGCTAGAGCGCCAGTCATCCATGTATCATCCCTCTGCTCATAGCCAGCTCATCCTCTGTTTCTGCCATACTGCTTTTCAATGATAGTCTATATCTCTATTCTTCTTTAGAACTCCTTGTTGTTTGTGTGTGGCAGTCTGCTTGCACTCACCAGGTGTCTCTTTGATGGCCCCATGTCCATCTTTTAGCTCATCAGAGGTAATGTTGTTTCATATTTTGCTGCCACATCGCAACAATGATAAAATGTTAATATTAAAAAGACAAAATTTAGCTTTCATGGGAAGCTCGGAGCCAACACAAGTGTTGCAATTTCCTAAAAGCAATCCATCCCACTCTTCTATTTTCAACTCTAGTCTCAGCTCACTGCCCAACTGTACAGTCTAGCCCAGATATGCATATTGTTGGATGAGATCAATAGCAGGAGTTCTTATGCTGTGATATGTGAACTTGCTTTTTAAAAATATATTTTTGACAACTCTTTCAATGTAGCTGGTTTCCATTTTAATCTGATGCACTTTATTTTTCACAATAAAAAACATTATTCTGAGGTATCTACGGGTTTAACCAGACAGCAACAGGTGTCCATGAGACACACAAAAAGCTCAGAACCCCTGCTCTACAGAGTGTCTATCCAAATTTATGTTGAAATCTGGGCAGTGGAAATTCTTCAGCCATTCTCTCTGTCCTGAGTGGATGGATAAGCCAAACTGCTTTGTATCATTACAAATACATTAAAGGAGGAGATGCAGCATGATACGTCCAAGAGGGATTCCTTGTGGAGGGTGAGGTTTCTTCAGATGCTGCTTTTTGCAGATAACATTGTGTTAATGGTATAAATATTCATTATGATAACATCTATTAGTAAGTTCATAAGTTTTTGTGGATCAGTGTTATATTTGAGCAATTTTAGGCACTAGCTTTGAATGTGAATAGTTCCAGCACAACTTATTGAATTCTCAGGGATATTTGGGAGTTTATTTATGTTTAGCATGGGAAGAGAAAAGAAAGGAACAAGCATTTATTAGACACCTACTATATGCCAGGCACTGTGCTATGTCTTTATAAATATTATCTCATTTGAACTTCACAACAACTCTGGGAGGTAGATTCTATTATTATCCCCATTTTTACAGTTAAAGAAACTAAAGCTGATGGAATTTTAAGTGACGTGCCCAGGCTGACACACCTAGTAAATTTCTGAAGCCAGAATTGAACTCAGGTCTTCAGAACTCTGGGTCCTGCACTCTAGTTACTATGCAACCTAATTATACTATGAAGATTAAAGAAATTCTGGTGTCAATTTTTGGCTACTTAATTGTGTCATTCCAAGTATTTTGTGTTAAATTATTGCAACCAACAGTGATGTTACATAGTTTTTATCATTTTATCGCATAATCTACATCAATGAAAAGATATGGCTTCCTTAAAACTGACTTTTCTAGCAATGACCTAATCTTGAATCACAATCATGACCCTGTACATTCATGTAAACCACTTCATGACAGCCATTTGTTCAATACCATATTGTTGACATATAGCTGGTGAGTTCTTATAAATTTCACCCATGGATGGCCTTTCGATTCTTCTCTTGGATCTTAGCTGTTTCATATGCTCCGTTTGGAAATGAAACAGCAAAGAGATTGTATTTAGTAATTCCAATGGCATGTGTCTTTTATCAGTCTTTACTAGATGTTTTGTGAAGTCATCTTTACCTATTCTAGAAATATTTCAATACATTTTAAACCTGTTTAACATGTAATCTGAGATCATCAAACTTTTTTCAAGTAAAACTTAATTGTCCTATAAGCTGCATATATTGATGAAGAGGACCTGAACTTGTATGCATTTGCTTCCATGCTATACCAACTACATTGTTGGTTTTCTTTCCCCCAGTATGGAATTACAAATCATCCAAATTGATAGGTTCCATTGATCAAATAAACTGAATAATTAGGAAATATCTATTTTATGTTGTGCTAAGTAAAAAGAGAGCTCTAGCTCAGTCTTCCTCTAGGAAAATCATTTTTAACCTCAGTGAATTCCATTATATTTGAGGGATTTCTGGACTTGAATAGAAAAATAAAGGTTTTAATTTTTCTTTTCACTAACTTTAAGGTGAAATTTAGCATTTCCTTCAATTACTTAAAAAATCTTGAAAAGAGATCCATTTTCTTCAGGATACTACCAAAGGGATTCCATGACAATAAAAGAAGTTTAAGAACCCGTGCTCTAGGAGATTTTTGTTGATTTGTGTAACTCCTGGTCTGGCATCTTGAATTTTGTTTTGGTATTTTTGATGAAATTTGGGTGACAAAATAATTATTCTTGATTCGTTAAATGAGGAAGGAGGAAAAACCCTGATATAAAAGTTGAAGATTTATATTCCCATGCAACATTTTTAAATACCCTTAGAAAATTTGTTTTAAAAATTATATATAGATATATATGCATATATGACATATACATATACATATGTATATATATATATATGCATGTATATATGATAACAACCCACTGATTATATATGTCACCAAGGCTTCAAAATAACAATGAACTGAAACAGCTCATGAAAGTGGTATTCAGGTTGATGAAACAGAAGATATGATTAGATCAATGAACTTTTTTCTTTTCCATAAATTTAATAAGGTAAGAAACAGCATGGAAGAGTGGATGGAGAGCTGGCCTGTGGTTGGGAAGACATGAATTCAAGTCCTCCCTTCCCCCACACTGGCTATGTGATCCTGAGCAAGTCATAATGTCTCAATGTACCAGGCAGTTCATTAAAATTGTAACCTGCTGAGAGGGAGTTGATCAGTATTGGCAAAGGGAGTTCTTCACCAGGAGTTCTCTTGCCCTGATGAAATCATGGGTCTAGCTTTAAGAAAATGCATAAGGTAGTTTTTAATGGATTACATAGCAATACTTATCTTTAAATATTCCTGTATGAAACTCAGCATGTGAAACAATAACCCATGGCCTGTATGTTACTTACCATGCATCACGGATACATAGCTGACATGGCCCCACCTGTAGTCCTTCAATCTCTATAGACATTTCAATGGTTGACAGTTAGTAAAGAGGATAATGTACACCTGGCAAAAGTCATGTTCTCCCCCTGCAAGGCCCTGTGGGGAAGAGAGCTGTCAAAACACATCAGAAAAGAGAAAGCACAAATATGCAGACTCAATTCAGGGAAGAGAAACAGTGGGAATCAGGCAGATGAAAAGGATTCTCATCAACTGATACCCTCACCTCCTTGCCAAGGCCACAACCTATTACAGTAAGATCCATGGCAAGCACGGGCTGAGGCTAGCCATATGGTCTGATCACTTGCCTCGCCTCACCTGTCAACTTATTCTGGTGGCTCATCTCCACAGAGATAAATGCTGCTCTCTCTGTTTTGAACTAGGCACCTTCTTGTCCATGATATTAGGATTCTTTCCCCAAGGTCCACTTGCAGGAATTGATATGTTCCTCCAAGTTTACCTATTTGAGCGTTATCAGTGTTTCTCAGGAGAACAATGACTTCTGATAAAGGATCTATTTACCTGTCTGAACTGTGA
>JAQQSZ010005942.1:0-13738 GCA_028646595.1 Phalanger gymnotis | reverse complement strand
T
The DNA here is from genome assembly GCA_028646595.1 of Phalanger gymnotis. Taxonomy (NCBI): domain Eukaryota; kingdom Metazoa; phylum Chordata; class Mammalia; order Diprotodontia; family Phalangeridae; genus Phalanger; species Phalanger gymnotis. The sequence goes on along the minus strand of JAQQSZ010005942.1, from coordinate 13,737 downwards.
GGGGCCCTGCTTCCCTCTGCCACTTTGTGGGTTCTGCAGCTCTAGAATTGGTTCAGAGCCATTGTTTTATAGCTTTTTGGAGGGACTTGGTGGGGAGCTCATGCCAGTCACTGCTTCCCAGCCGCCATCTTGGCTCTGCCCCACCCCCAGTTTTGCCTCTTTAAAGAGTACATTTTAGTTCTCTAGAAAATTCATCAGTGTGAATAACTTTATTCCATGCTGGATAAATGGAGAGTTATCAGTTTATATGTATTAAATGTGTTGGTGAATATGTTGTTTTTTATTTAATTTATTTAATATATTTAGTTTTCAGTGTTATCACAAGAGTTTGAACTACAAATTTCCTCTCCATTTCTACCCTCCCACCAACCCCAAGATGGCATACATTCTGGTTGCTCCATTCCCCAGTCACCCCTCCCATCTTACACCCCACTCTCCTCCCATCCCCCCCACCCTTCTTCTCTTGTAGGGCATGATAAATTTCTATGCCTCATTGCCTGTGTATCTTATTTCCTAGTTGCATGCAAAAACCTTCTTTTTTTTTGAACATCTGTTTTTAAAACTTTAAGTTCCAAAATCTCTGCTGTCTTCCCTCCTCACCCAACCTCCCCAAGAAGGCAAGCAGTTCAACATAGGCCACATGCATATCATTATGTAAAACCCCTCCACAACACTCGCGCTGTGAAAGATTAACAATGTTTTGCTCCTTCCTAACCTATCCCCCCATTGAATTTTCTCCCTTGACCCTGTCCCCCTTTGAAAGTGTTTGTTTTGATTACCTCCTCCCCCTGTCTGCCCTCCCTTCTATTGCCCCCCCTTTTATCTTCTTCCTCCTTCTTTCCTGTGGGGAAAGATACTCAATTGAGTGTGGATGGTATTCCCTCCTCAGGTCAAATCCGATGAGAGCAAGGTTTACTCATTCTTCCTCACCTGTTCCATCTCCCCTTCCTAGAGAACCACTTTTTCTTGCCACTTTTATGCGAGATAATTTATGCCTACATAGATACATACATAGACACACACATATGTATATATATGCATACATATACATATATATATGCATATTCCTTTCAGCTACTATGATATTGAGGTCTCATGAATCATACACGTCATCTTTCCATGTAGGAATGTAAACAAAACAGTTCAACTTTAGTAAGTCTCTTATGATTTCTCTTTCTTGTTTACCTTTACATATTTCTCTTGATTCTTGTGTTTGAAAGTCAAATTTTCTATTCAGCTCTGGTCTTTTCCCTGAGAAAGCTTGAAAGTCCTCTATTTTATTGAAAGTCCATATTTTGCCTTGGAGCATGATACTCAGTTTTGCTGGGTAGGTGATTCTTGGTTTTAATCCTAACCCCATTGACCTCTGGAATATCATATTCAAAGCCCTTCAATCTCTTAATGTGAAGCTGCTAGATCCTGTGTTAGCCTGATTGTTTTTCCACAATATTCAAATTGTTTCTTTCTGGCTGCTTGCAGTATTTTATCCTTGACCTTGGAGCTCTGGAATTTGGCAACAATGGTCCTAGGAGTTTTCTTTTTGGGACCTTTTTGAGGAGGAGATCTGTGGATTCTTTCAATTTCTATTATACCCTCTGGCTCTAGAATATCAGGGCAGTTCTCCTTGATAATTTCTTGAAAGATGATATCTAGGCTTTATTTTTTGATCTTGGCTTTCAGGTAGTCCAGTGATTTTGAAATTCTCTCTCCTGGATCTATTTTCCAGGTCAGTGGTTTTTCCAGTGACATATTTCATATTGTCTTCCACTTTTTCATTCCTTTGGTTCTGTTTCATAATATCTTGATTTTTCATCAAGTCACTAGCTTCCACTTGCTCCAATCTAACTTTTAAGGTAGTATTTTCTTCAGTGGTCTTTTGGACCTCCTTTTCCATTTGGGTAATTCTGCCTTTCAGGGCATTCTTCTCCTCATTGGCTTTTTGGAGATCTTTTGCCATTTGAATTACTCTATTTTTAAGGTGTTATTTTCTTCAGCATTTTTTCAGTATTTTTGGGGTCTCCTTTAGCAAGTCATTGACTTGTTTTTCATGGTTTTCTCACATCCTTTTCATTTCTCATCCCAATTTTTCCTCTACTTCTCTAACTTGCTTTTCCAGATCCTTTTTGAGCTCTTCCATGGCCTGAGACCAGTTTGTGTTTTTCTTGGAGGCTTTTGATGTAGGCTCTTTGACTTTGTTGACTTCTTCTGGCTGTATGTGTTGGTCTATTTTGTTACCAAAAAAAGATTCCCAAGTCTGAGACTGAATCTGAGTGCTTTTTTGCTGCCTGGCCATGTTCCCAGCCAACTTACTTGACCTTTGAATTTTTTGTGGGGGTATGACTGCTTGTAGAGCAAAGAGTACTTTGTTCCAAGCTTGAGGGGATGCACTGTTGATTTCAGAGCTATTTCTATACAGCCAGCTCTGCCACACCAGCACTCCTCCTTCCTCAAGAACCACCAACCTGGACCTGAGGGAAATCTTAAGCAGGCTCTGCACTCCTGCTGTGATCCACTACTTAATTCCTCCCACCAGGTGGGCCTGGGCCGGGAAGTAACTGCAGCTGTAGTTCTGTAGCTGCACCACCCCCACTGCCTCTGGTTGGTGGACAAACCGTGAACTCTGTCCCCCGTAGCTTTTCCCACTAACCTTTTCTGTTGTCTTTGATGTTTGTGGGTTGAGAAGTCTGGGAACTGCCACAGCTCACTGAATCCAGGTGCTAGGTCCTGTTCCACCTGGCTCCTGGTGTGGTTGGTATTCGCACCACCCACACTGAGCTCCGCTCCCTGCTCTGTGCACGATAGACCTCATCCAGCGACCATCCAGGCTGTCCTGGGCTGGATCCCTGCTTCCCTCTACTGTTTTGTGGGTTCCGCAGTTCAAGAATTTGTTCAGATCCATTTTTTATATAGGTTTTTGGAGGGACCTGGCGGGGAGCTCACACAAGTCCCTGCTTTCCAGCTGCCATCTTGGCTCCACCCCCCTTGTGGTCATTATGTTGATCAGTTGACATATACATTTTAAATTTGGGTTCATAGGCACTTACGTATGTATGCCTAGAAATAAACAAAAAGATCAAATATATATGCAAATGCATACTTTTTATGTATCTAAAACACATGAATTAGTATGTTATTATATATGTATATGTATGCATTCAATTTATTTGGAACTTTGATTATTTTCATTGAATCATTTACTTCTATAGGTCCTTTGTTCCTGAAGGAAGATAAAATGGTTTCAATTAGATGTCTTATCATATATTCTGAATACAGCCATCTGTATTTGATGGAGGGTTTTCATAGGGAGTGCTAATAAATTACATTTGTAGGTTAAATAAGCTACTGTTAAGAGCTGTTTCTCTTGCACCCATCCTTTAGTCCTCATCACTTCCTTTTACATAAATCAATTCCGTCATCCTTTAATTTGAAAGCTCACACTAGACCTGCTAGAATGCATACTCAACTGTGACAAATGGTCTTGAAATTATGCTTTCTTCATTTACATTCATAGCAGAAATGGTTCTCTCCTTCTGTGGCATAGTCTATGAACTTGTAGCAAATGTTAACTCTGAGGTTTCATCTTTAAAGTGTAAGCATGTGGTATAGTGGGGTGAAGGTTAGTGAAGTTTAAAAAAATAAAGCAGTGAAGGTTTGCTCACAGCAATAATGTCATTTTAAGTTATAACAAATGACAAACAGCTTTCTCAGTCTGCCAGTCTCCATCCCTGTCAGACACAGTGGGTATAGCACTCTCACAATGAGTGACATCAAAGAAATGAGCAACCTGTTTACAGCAGTAAAGAAATATTGCTGGTCCTTGAGCTGAATTGTAATAATCCAAGGGGACAAGAAAAGATAGAGTGTTGAAGCTGCTCTAACTTCTTTAGTTATTAAAATTTTAAATCTAATTATTACCACTGAAGAGAGATCTAGATTCATAAGGAATTACAACTAATAAGTTTTAAAATAGAAAGTTAATAAAATTGTTTAATAAAATTGCCCTGGAAGAGAACATTTAACTATACAAGTTTACTTTTACTTGGCCATATGAATATTGGATACAGTCTTAATTGTATCTCTGTAAATACAGTAGATATAATATTAGCACTGCCTGGAATATGTTCCTAAAGAATTTAGGCATTTTGTTGTTAGAATGCTGTTATTTCTGTTGCTGAGTAAATGTGCAAGACTGTGTATATCTGTCATTCAATGAGAGGTCATGGCCATGAGGATTTTTTAACTGTATAGATGATGTCGCCCGGTGCTTATAATGTAGTGTCTTGATCATTACCATTAGCTTCAATTACCAGAATGTTGCATATTATCCCTGTGGCTTCTAAAAGTATGAGGATCTAAAAACAAATTGTGCTATGTAATATTGGATAGTTGTTCTATGGCTTTGAGAAGGCTTGTATAAAGAAAAATCTGGCAGGGAAAGGAAATAATAACTCAGATGCAGGCAGGAAAATCTAAACAATGCAGAAATAGTAGGATTTGTAGCAATAGAGGGGGAAAAGAGAAAACATTCCATTATGGCACACACGAGAATCATTAATAGTAGAAAAAGTAATGGTAGAATTCTCAGTAATCAAGATTTGGAGAAGGTGCTCAATTCTGTGTTTGCACAATTTTTCCATTCCCAAATTTTCCATGTCTTAATCTCTTATTAAAAATAAGGATGGAGAAGGGCAGAAAAGAAAGCTCCTATGTCCTCATTCTCTAATAAAGGGACCACATAAGCCATAGTTTCGGGCAACATCTGAAAGAGAAATGAAGCCTGAAAAAATGATATGATATAGTTTCAAATTACTTCTGTACAATGGGAGTCCTCCATTTGTTCAATACGGGGACTATAGTCAGCAACATAAATTTTCCCTAGGCCTCAGTTGTTAAATGTCTAACTTGGCCACAGGACAGTTAGAAATTCAAGAGATGCGTGCATTTCCTAGTCATGGGTATATAACATAGACATCCAGGAAATGGATATAGGTAGCAGCTTAATAGGGTATTGTTCTTTACAAAAAAAAAAGTAGCCTATTCAAGGTAAGCTAGGTGGTGTAGTGGGTAGAGCTCTGGACTTGGAATCAGGAAGACTCATTTTCATGTGTGCAAATGCAGCCTCAGACACTTACTGGCTGTGTGACCCTGGGCAAGTCATTTAAATCTATTTGCCTCAGTTCCTTATCTGTAAGAAAAAAGAAAAGGAAAAGAAAAAAATGAGCTGGAGAAGGAAATGGCAAGCCACTCCAGTTTCTAAAACGTTGGACACAACTGAAAAAATGACTAAAACAGGAAGCATATTAAATTCCAGTTTAAGTGAGAGAACCCTTCAAGCTTCACAGATTGACCTTAAGGTCTTTGATGATTTGATAAACCCTATATAAGTCACTGCCTATCAAGAAGTACTTGATTGCTTCCTTTAAGTCCCAATTAAAATTCTGTCTTTTACAGGAACCCTTTACCAATCCCTCTTAAGTCTCCTGCCTTCCCTCTGTTGTTATTTCCTAATTATCCTGTGTATAGCTTGTTTTGTGTATATGTTTGCATGTTGTCTCCCCATTAGATTATAAACTCCTTGAGAGCAGGAACTCTCTTTTGCCACTTTCTGTATCCCCAGTACTTATCACAGTGCCTGCCTTAATAAATGTTTATTTTTTAATTAATCTACCTAACAGACTTCAGTCTCATGTGTGTTCCTATTGCTGAAGACCTCATCATGAATAACTAGAGGAACTTGAGAGAGATGCCCATTAATGTATTTTCTACCCTTGTCAAATGTGGGCATGTATCCTTGCTGTTGTTACCTATTAAGAGTTTTGAGGGTTTTGTTTAATCTGCTTTATTGAGTCATTCTTACAAAATGTCTAACCTCCAGTGAACTAGAGTGGGGCAAAAATGTGGAAGGAGACCCACCTTGATGCTAAGAATTCTCATCAATAAATAAATACATTTGATATGTAGGCATTATGGAATTTCCTAAAATTTTCTAAAATTCAATACAAGAAACACAAAGTCATTACTGTGTACAAGAAACTATGGCAGATGCTGAGTATTAGAAAATAAAAATACACAGTCTCTGTTGTCAAGGGGATAGAATCTAAAATGTGGTAGTTGTATTCTCATTAGAAATGAGAATAAATCACTAGAGGAGTGCTGAAAAATGTAACCTATTTTATATCTATTCTCCATTTAGTTTAATCTTTGAATATTCTTGAGATAATCTGGTTTATGTGTTCACATTCCAAGCTCTTTACAGAATCATTTTCCCATGTATGCCTTCTTACAATTTTGTGACATAACTTTTCTTATAATTTTTTATTCTCTCATATGTATGGCAAATTTGCATGTAATTGAAAATTGTAGGAGATAGTGACTGGAAAGCAGGGACTTGCCTAAGGCTCACCGCCAGGACACTCCAAACACTGATAAAAAATGGCTCTGAACAAATTCTAGAACTGCAGAACCCACAAAATAGCAGATGGAAGCAGGGCTCCAGCCCAGGACAGCCTGGATGGTCGCTGGGTAAGGTCTATTGCGCATGGAGCTGGGAGCGGAGTGGAGCAGAGCCCAGTGTGGGCTGTGCCCAGACTAACCAGACCAGGAGCTGGGCGGAACAGGCCCTAGTGCCCTGAATCAGTGAGCCTTGGCATTTACCAGACTTTTCAACCCACAAACACCAAAGAAAACAGAGGTTAGTGGGAAAAGCTGCGGGGGACAGAGTGAAAGGAGTTTTGTGGTTCAGCTACCTCCTGAGGGCAGTGGAGGTGGTACAGCTACAGAACTACAGCTGCAATTACTTCCACGCTCAGGCCCACCTGATGGGAGGAATTAAGTGTTGCATTAGAGCTGGAGTACAGAGCCTGCTTAAGATCTGAGTCCAGTCTGGGTTGGCATTTCTTGGGGGAAGGGGGGGAGTAGCGCTGGTGTGGCAGAGCTTGGTGTGTAGAAATAGCTCTGAAAACTACAGCATATCCCCTCAAGCTTGGAACAAAGTACTTTTTACTCTACAAACAGTCATACCCCCATGAAAAACACAAGGGTTAAGTACGTTGGCTGGGAACATGGCCAGGGAGCAAAAACACACTCAGATTTAGTCTCAGACTTTGGAATCTTTCTCTGGTGACAAAGATGAACAAAACATACAGCTAGAAGAAGTCAACAAAGTCAAAGAATCTATATCAAAAGCCTCCAAAAAAAATGTGAACTGGTCTCAGGCCATGGAAGAGCTCAAAATGGATTTGGAAAAGCAAGTTAGAGAAGTAGAGGAAAATTTGGGAAGAGAAATGAGAGTGATGCAAGAAAACCATGAAAAACAAGTCAATGACTTGAAGAAAACAACACCTTAAAAAACAGACTAAGTCAAATGGCAAAAGAGCTCCAAAAAACTAATGAGGAGAAGAATGCCTTGAAAGGCAGAATTAGACAAATGGAAAAGGAGGTCCAAAAGACCACTGAAGAAAATACTAGCTTAAAAATTAGATTGGAGCAAGTGGAAGCTAGTGACTTTATGAGAAATCAAGGTATTACACAACAGAATGAAAGGAATGAAAAAGTGGAATACAATATGAAATATCTCATTGAAAAAGCACTCACCTGGAAAAGAGATCCAGGAGAGATAATTTAAAAATTATTGGAATACCTGAAAGCCATGATCAAAAAAGAGCCTAGATATCATTTTTCAAGAAAGTATCAAGGAGAGCTGCCCTTATATTCTAGGGCCAGAGTGTAAAATAAAAATCGAAAGAATCTACCAATCACCTCCTGAAAAAGATCCCAAAAAGAAAACTCCTAGGAATATTGTTGCCAACTTCCAGAGCTCCCAGATCAAGGAGAAAATACTTCAAGCAGCCAGAAAGAAACAATTTGAGTACTGTGGAAACACAATCAGAATAACACAAGATTTAGCAGCTTCTACATTAAGGTATTGAAGGGCTTGGAACATAATATTCCTGAGGTCAATGGAGTTAGGATTAAAACCAAGAATCACCTACCCAGAAAAACTGAGTATCATGCAACAAGGCAAAATATGGATTTTCATTAAAATAGAGGGCTTTCAAGCTTTCTCAGTGAAAAGACCAGAGCTGAAGAGAAAATTTGACTTTCAAAGACAAAAATCAAGAGAAGCATGAAAAGGTAAACAATAAAGGGAAATCACAAGGGACTTACTAAAGTTGAATTGTTTTGTTTACATGCCTTTCATGGAAAGATGATGTGTATAATTCATGAGACCTCAGTATTATGGTAGCTGAAGGGAATATACATTTATAGGCAGAGTGCACCGGGTGAGTTGAGTATGAAGGGATGATATCTAAAAAAAATAAAATCAAATTAAGGGATGAGAGAGGAATATATTAAGAGAAGGAGAAAGGGAGAGATAGAATGGGGTAAATTATCTCACATAAAAGTGGCAAGAAAAAGCAGTTCTGTAGGAAGGGAAGAGGGGGCAGGTGAGGGGGAATGAGTGAATCTTGCTCTCATAGGATTTGAACTGAGGAGAGAATACCATACACACTCAATTGCGTATCTTACTCCACAGGAAAGAAGGAAGAAGGAGATCAAAAAGGGGAGATAATAGAAGGGAGAGCACATAGGGGGAGGAAGTAATCAAAAGCAAACACTTTTGAAAAGGGACAGGGTTAAGGGAGAAAATTTGCTAAAGGTGGATAGGATAAAATGGAGCAAAATATAGTTAGTCTTTCGCAACATGAGTATTGTGAGATGTTTTTACATAATGATACACATGTGGCCTATGTTGAATTGTTTGCCTTCTTAGGGAGGGTGGGTGGGGAGAGAATTTGGAACTCAAAGTTTTAAAAGAAGATGTTCAAAAAAAAGTTTTTGCGTGCAACTAAGAAATAAGATATACAGGCAATGGGGCATATAAATCTATCTTGCTCTACAAGAAAGTAAGGGAAAAGGGGATGGGGGCAGTGGGGTGACAGAAGGGCAGACTGACTGGGGAATGGGGCAATCAGAATATATGCCATCTTGGAGTTGGGAGACGGTAGAAATGGGGAGAAAATTTGTAATTCAAACTCTTGTGAAAATCAATGCTGAAAATAAAATATTAAATAAATGTGACATAAACTTCTAAAAAAAAGGAAAAAGAAAATTGTATCATCCTTGGCTACATGTCTCTCTTCATGGAAAGGAAATCAGGCATTTTCAGGCTGAGGGGGATTCTTGGACTTATCAATGTAACAACTATTTTGTGTCAGTTACACTTTTCTAAGAAATGGTGACAATCAGAATCAATGTCTACTTTTATCCATTTCCTCTTTTACCAGAGATAAACAACTTATTTAAACAAGTTTGATTGGAACTATCAAAATAGCATACTGTCTTCCCAAATTTATCTTTTCCTTTGGGAATTGATTTTGACTTTTGCTTTAACAAGTCAATGATTTGAATTTATACATGCAGCTGATTCCCTATTTCTATCTGAGAATCAATTATATTCTCTCTAGATTCCTGTGTTAGCCATATCCAGAAAAAATATGCCTCACTTTGCACTTTACCTAAATCTGTCACCTGTCTGTCATTTTCTTCATGAGTCCTCTGGACACTTAATTGATCATAGTTCCCTAATTTTTCAAAGTTGTTTATCATTAGAACTTTAGTTTATCTTTATTTATTTGTTTGTTTAGTATTGTATAAATTTTTCTACTGCTTCTTCTCACTTAACTCTGCATCTTTTCATTTAAGTCTTCTTAGGGTTCTCTGGAACCATAATACTCTTCATCATTTCTTGCATCACAATAGTATTCTATCACATATACAATAACTTATTCAGTCCCCCCACATTGAATCTTAACTCAAGTATAGTGACATTATTTTGGTCCTCTTCAAGAATTGACAACAACCACCAGTCCCCCTCCAATTTATGGGCAATCCCTTAGATTCCATTTTTTTTAGCCACTGCAAAAAGAGATTTTTGAACATCCTTTGTTTGGCTTAGGAGTAATTCTTTTTCCTCCTGTTTCCCTGTAAAATGAAATGGATTTATATAACCAACTGTGCATGTGTACATTCTTTTTTCCTTTGACCGTTACAGATGCGAATGAAATTCATGTATTGATCATTCCTCCTACCCACTCTGCTCTGTTTGAATAGACTTCTGTTTTCCCACCATATGTGTGATAAATTTTCCCATCTTTCCTCTCCTTTTCTGCATATCTAGTGTATTTCTCTTTCCCTCCCTTTCTGCTCTTCTTTTAAGGTCATTAAAATATTATAGATCCATTCCCAAGTCCTCTGTCCAAACTCCCTCTATGAATGCTATTGCTAATAGGCCTCTGAAAGATACATATGTTTTCTCATCATATTAGAATGTAAATAGGTTATCCTTTTTGTAGGTTATCCTTATGATTGTTCGCTCATGTTTAACTTTTTATTTTTTGCTTTTCTTCTTGTGCTTGCACTTCCAAGTTTCTACACAGTTCTGTTCATTTCATTGGGAATATTAGCAAGTTCATTATTTTTTTTTTAAATCTCTTTTTCCTTTCTAGGACCATTTTCAATTTTCTTGAGTAAGTTATTATCCTGGTAACCAAATTTCTTTTGCCATCATAGTACTTCAAGTTCTCTCTTACTTTAAAGTGGTGGCTACTAAATATTCCATGATCCTATGTCTCCTTGTTACTTAAATTCTTTATTTCTGCCTTTTTGTCTTTGGCTATAATGTTCCTTGGAATTTTTTTTATTAGATTTTTTATTTTTAGTTTACAACACTTAGTTCTACATGTTCTTAAGTTTCAAATTTTCTCTCCTTCCCTCCCTTTTCCCCTCCTCCCCAAAACAGTATGCAGTCTGATATAGATTCTACATAAACCTTCACATTATACTTATGTACACAGTAGTCAAGTTGCAAAGAAGAATTATGACCAATGGAATGAGTCATGACAGAGAAGAAACAAAACCAAAAAGGAAGAGGAAAAAAAAGAGAGCAAATAGTTTGCCTCAGTCTGCATTCAGATTCCACAGTTCTTTCTCTGGATGTAGCTAGCTCTCTCCATCATGAGTCCTTTGGAGCTATCTTTGAGCCTTGTATTGCTAAGGATAGCCAAGTCTGTCAGAGTTAGTCATCACAGAATCAATATGTCTGTGGTTGGGGACAATGTTCTCCTGATTCTGCTCCTCTCACTTAGCATCATATCATGTAAGTCTTTCCATGTTATTATGAAGTCTGTATCTTCACCATTTCTTATAGCACAATAGTATTCCATTACATTAATATATCACAACTTGTTCAGCCATTCCCCAATTGATGGGCATCCCCTTGATTTCCAATTCTTTACTACCACAAAGAGAGCTGCTATAAATATTTTTGTACATACAAGTCCCTTTCCCACTTGTGCGATCTCTTTGGAAGATAGCCCTAGGAGTAGTATCACTGGGTCAAAGGGTATGCACATTTTAAAGCCCTTTGGGCATAGTTCCAAATTGCTCTCCAGAATGGCTGGATCTGTTCACAACTCCACCAACAATATATTAATGTTCCAGTTTTCCCACATCCTCTCCAGCATTTATCATTTTCCTGTTTTGTCATTTTAGCCAATCTGACAGCAGAGATATGGTACCTAAGAATTGTTTTGACTTGCATTTCTCTAGTCAATAGTGATTTAGAGCATTTTTTTCGTATACCTATAGATATCTTTAATTTCTTCCTCTGAAAACTGCCTGTTCATATCTTTTGACCATTTCTCAATTGGGGAATGACTTTTATTCCTATAAATCTGGCTCAGTTTCCTGTATATTTTAGATATGAGGCCTTTATCAGAGACATTGGTTATAAAGATTTTCTCCCAATTTTCTGCTTCCCTCCTAATCTTTGTTGCATTGGCTTTTTTTATACAAAAACATTTCAATTTAACATAATCGAAATTATCCATTTTCCATTTTATAATGTTCTCTGCCTCTTGTTGGGTCATGAATTCTTTCCTTTCCCCTAGATCTGATATGTAAACTATTCCATGCTCCACCAACTTGCTTATAGTATCAGCATTTATTCCTAAATCATGAAATCATTTTGACTTTATTTTGGTGTACAGTGTAAAATATTGGTCTATGTCCAGTTTCTGCCATACCATTTTCCAATTTTCCCAGCAATTTTTGTGGAATAGTGAATTCCTAGCCCAGAAGCTGGATTCTTTGGGTTTATCAAAGAGTAGATTGCTATAGTCATTGCCTTCTGTGACTTCTGTACTGAACCTATTGAACTGATCTACCACTCTGTTTAAGATTTCTTACCGGAGGTGACTGAGGGATTTTTTTTCCTATTTCCACTTTGCTGTCTAAGAAATCTGGACAGTTTTCTTTCTTCATTTCTTGAAATATGGTTTCCAAGCTCTTTTTTTTAAAAGAAAGTATAGACTTCTGAGAGACATAATGGCCAGTTAAACATCCCTCCCCTCCCCACCCAGAGAATTCCTCGGGGGGAAAAAAAAGAACGCTGGAACAGAGGAGATAGAAGTGGGGCTTCAGTGGCCGAGTAGTGGGAGTACCTGAGGTCCAGAGGGGCAGAGGCAGCAGGGGTCAACACCAGGAGCCCAGACATACTTTTGCTCTCCTAGGGGAAGTGCCAGACACCCAGCTCAAACAACAATGAGCTGAGACCATTGCTGAAGAGCAACAGTACTGGAGGACAACCCCAGGGGAAGAGGAGATTTCGGGCAGCCAGACACCCTCCCCCACACCTCAGGAAACTGAAGGGTATAATTCACAAAGCCAACAACGAGACTCACAATCCCCAGAATAAGAAAGCTGGGACAGTAAGCCCTGAGCCCCAAAAGCAGAAATTTACTGTAAAGCCAGGAAAAGGCTAACCAACATGAAGAACACAAAAAAACCGAGGACCATTGATTCTTTTTATGGAGACAGGCGGGATCAAAATACCAATTTGGAAGAGAATAACAATGACCCTATATCCACATCTGATACCTCAAAAGGTAATGTGAACTGGTCTCCAGCCCAAAAAGCATTACTGGAAGAGCTAAAGGGGGATTTTAAAAACCAAATTAGGGAGGTAAAAGAAAAAATGGAAAAAAATATGGAAAAAATGGAAAAAATCCACTGACAAAACCAAGTCCCTAAAGAATAAGATTGGCGAAGTGGCTACAGAGATTCAGAATCTAAATAGAGAAAATGACAACCTGAGAGGTAAAATCAACCAATTGGAAAAGGAGACTCAAAAGCAAAATGAAGACAGTAACTCATTAAAAATTAGAGTTGAGCAGGTGGAAGCTAATGACTCTATGAGGCATCAAGAAGTAGCTAAACAAAATGTAAAGAATGAAAAAATAGAAAAGATGTTAAATATCTGATGAGGAAAACAACTGACCTGGAAAATAGATCCAGGAGAGACAATTTAAGAGTTATTGGTCTACCAGAAATCCATGATGAAAAAAAGAGCCTTGACAGAATCTTCAAAGAAATTATCAAAGACAACTGGCCAGAGGTCCTAGAATCAGGGGGCAAAAGAGTCATTGAAAGAATTCACCGATCACCCCCTGAAAGAGATCCCAAACTGAAAACTCTAAGAAATATTATAGCCAAATTTCATAATTACAAAATCAAGAAGAAAATACTGCAAGCAGCCCAAAAGAAACAATTCAAATATCGTGGAACTACAGTCAGGATTACGCAGGATCTTTCAGCTTCCACTTTAAAAGACAGGAGAAACTGGAATATGATATTCTGAAGGGCAAAGGAGCTGGGACTACAACCAAGGATCAACTG
>JAQQSZ010005941.1:0-13738 GCA_028646595.1 Phalanger gymnotis | reverse complement strand
GGGAAAAGGATGAGATAAGAGAGGGGTGTCATTAGGCAGGGAAAATTGAGGAAGGTGGTGGTCAAAAGTAAACTCTTTTGAGGAAAGGAAGGGAGAAGGGAGAAACAAAAGCATAAAGATGGGAGGAATGGGGAGGAAGGATAAAAAGTTGCAGATGGTAATCACAACTGTGAATGTGAATAGGATGAACTCTCTCATAAAATGAGGCAGATAACAGAATGGATTAGAAACCATAATCCTACAATATGATGTTTGAAAGAAACACATTTGAAAAAGGGGAATACAAATAGGGAAAAGGGAAAAAGCTGGAGTAGAACATATTATCCTTCAGCTGAAGTAAAATATTCAGGGATAGCAATCCTAATCTCAGACAAAGCTAAAGCAAAGATAGATCTAATTAAAAGAGTTAAGGAAGGAAACCATATCCTGCTAAAAGGCACCATAGACAATGAAGCAATAACATTACTTAACATATATGCACACAAAGTGATATAGCATCCAAATTCTTAGAGGAGAAGTTAAGGGAATTACAGGAAGAAATAGCAAAACTATACTAGTGGAGGACCTCAACCTCCCCCTCTCTCAACTTGATAAATCTAAGCTCAAAATAAGCAACAAAGAAGTTAAGGAGGTGAATAGAATTTCAGTAAAGGTAGATATGATATGATAGTCCTCTGGAGAAAACTGAATGGGGATAAAAAGGAATACACCTTTTTCTCAGTGTTACATGGCACATACACAAAAATTGACCATGCATTAGAGCAGAAAAACCTCACAATCCAGTGCAGAAAGGCAGAAATAGACAATACATCCTTTTCAGATCATGATTCAATAAAAATTATTTTTAATAAAGGGCCATGGAAAGATAAACTAAAAAATTCATTAGAAGCTAAATAATTTAATCCTAAAGAATGAGTGGACCAAAGAACAAATCATAGAAAAAGTTAATAACTTCATTCAAGAGAATGACAATAATGACACAACATACTAAAACTTATGGGATGCAGAAATAGCACTTTTTGGGGAAGTTTTATATCCCTAAATGCTTACATGAATAAAACAGAGAAAAAGGAGATCAATGAATTGGGCATGCACCTAAAAAAGTTGGAAAAAGAACAAATTGAAAATCCCCAATTAAATGTCAAATTACAAGTACTGAAAAGCAAAGGAGAGATTAATAAAATTGAAATCAAGAAAACTATTGAACTAATAAATAAAATTAAGAGCTGGTTTTATGAATAAACCAATAAAATTGATAAACATTTGATCAATTTGATTAAAAAAAGAAAAGAAGAAAACCAAATTACCAATATCAAAAATGAAAAAGCTGAATTCACCTCCAATGGAGAGGAAATTAAAACAATAATTAGGAATTATTTTGATCATTTGTATGTCCATAAATTTGATAACCTTAGGAAAATGGATGAATATTTACAAAAATATAAATTGCTCAGGTTAATAGAAGAGGAGATAAAATATTTAATAACCCCATCTCTGAAAAAGAAATTGAGCAAGCCATCAATGAACTCTAGGAAAAAGTCTCCAGGGCCAGAGGGTTTTACGTGTCAATTCTATCAAACATTTAAAAACAATTAATTCCCATGCTTTATAGACTATTTGGAACAATAGGGGAAGGATGACTACCAAATTCTTTTTATGACACAAATATGGTACTAACACCCAAGCCAGGAAGAGTCAAAACAGAGAAAGAAAACTATAGACCAATTTCCCTAATTAATATTGATGCAAAATTTCTAAATAAAATTAGCCAAGAGATGGCAACAAGTTATAATGAGGATAACACTCTATGACCAGGTAGGATTTACTCCAGTAATGCAATGCTGGTTCAATATTAGGAAAATTATCAGCAGAATTGATCATATCAACAACGAAACTAACAGAAACCATCTGATTATCTCAACAGATGCAGAAAAAGCTTTTGACAAAACACAACATCCATTCTTATTAAAAAACACTAGAAAGCATAGGAATAAGTTGAGTCCTCTTTAAAATCATAAGTAGCATCTACCTAAAACCATCAGCAAGCATTATATGTAATGGAGATAAGTTAGATGCATTTCTAATAAGATTTCCAATGCATCCTTTTCAGAACATGATTCATTTCCAATAAGATAAAAATACAAGTCATTCCCCAATTGATAAAAAGTCAAAGGATATGAACAGGCAGTTTATAGAGGAAAAAATGAAAGCTATCTATGGTCATATGAAAAAATGTTCTAAATCACTATTGATTAGAGAAATGCAAATAAAAACAACTCTTAGGTACCACTTCTTTCCTGTCAGATTGGCTAACATGACAAAAAAGGAAAATGACAAATGCAGGTAAGGATGTGGGAAAATTGGGACATTGTTATATTGTTTGGTGCAGTTGTGAACTGATCCAGCCATTCTGGAGAGCAATTTGGAACTATGCCCAAAGGGCTATAAAAATGTGCATACCTTTTGACCCAGCAATATCACCACTTGTATCCCAGAGAGATCACATAAGTGGGAAATGGACCTGTATGTACAAAAATATAGGAGGTTTTTTTGTAGGGGCAAAGTATTTGAAATCAGGAGGATGCCCATCAATTGGGAAATAGCTAAACATATTGTGGTATATGAATGCAATTGAATACTATTGTGCTATAAGGAATGAGGAGCAGATAGACTTCATCATATCCTTGAAAGACTCATATGAACTGATGCTGAGTGAGGGGAGCAGAACCAAAAGAACATTATACCTGATTAGAGACACGTAGTATCTGTGAGGACTAACTTTGATAGACTTGGCTCTTCTCATCAATGCAAGGTTCAGAGATGGCTCCAAAAGACTTCTGATGGAAAAAGCTATGCAACCAGAGAAAGAATTATGGAGTCTGAATGCAGGTTGAGGCAAACTATTTGCTCTTTTTTTTCTTTTTTTTTTTTGGTTTTATTTCTTCTCTTATGATTCATTCCATTGGTTATAATTCTTCTCTACACCTTGACTATTATGCAAATAAGTTTAATGCAAAAGTATATGTAGCACCTATATCAGATTACATGCCATCTTGGGAACAAAGGGGGAGAAGAGGGAGGGAGAGAAAATTTGGAACTCAAATACTTGTGGAACTGACTGTTGTAAACTAAAAATTAAAAAAAAATTAAAAAAAGAAGAGTAGAATTTTCTACTCAATGATGAACATTCTCACACCTGGCTAGACCCTACACATCACAGTGATTCTGAAGTAGGTCATTCTCTAAACACCATTACACAGCCTTTACCAACTAATTTCTTATTTCCATCCCCCTCAGCCCTCTCACCCCAAAGTTCCAACAAAATACCCTCCATTGTACCACCTAGAATGTCTGTTTCCTAAAAGCAATGAACTTTCCTTCATTCTAAACCTTTTCCTCTTCCATCTTCTAACTATAATTGAAACCCAATTCTACCCTGATGAACTAACTTCCTTGGAAACCCTTTCCAGTACTGTACTTCCCAGTATAGTTTACTCATTCCTTTCAGCTTACTGGTTCAGGTGGGAAGTTGGAATATGCTTTGCTCCCCATTGCTACTTCCAAATTTTTCCCTTACCTCCATCATTCAGTAACTTCTCATTTGAAGCCCACACTATTCATATGTACCTCACAATCAAAATCCTGGTAACTGTTGTCTGTAGATCTCAAGATCATTCCCCTTCCCTCCTCATTGGGTTCAGCACCTGGCTCACAAGTTTCTTTTCTCCTCAACACCTTCTTTCATAATTGGAGACTTCAAAGAATATATTGACTTTCCCTCAAACACCCTAACTACTCAATTCCTTGACCTACTCACTTCCCATGACCTATTCTTCCATCCCTTTTCAGTCACACACAAAAAAGTCATCTTTTTGATATTTCTGTCAACCACAAATGCACCACCTCTATGTTCAAGAATTATGAAAAACCCTTATCTGACTATAACCTATTGGCTTTCCACCTTTCCTTCTGACTTCTCCTACCAAACCTTACTCTTTCTCCACATTCATGGCCTCTAATTTCTCAAGACCATCTCTAGGTACTAGACTAGAGAGTCTAGGTACTCTCCTTCTTTTCCCATCTTGACCCCTTAGTAGACCTATTCAAGTGTATTCTGTCATCTCCTGAATTCCAAAACCATGCTCTCTTACCAGTGATTACACTGCCTTTTCTCTCTTTTTATACCCTCAATGCTTAGCACAATGCCTGGAATATATTAGGCACTTAACATATGTTTATTTACTGACTGACTTCTTTGACTGCCATATCCAACTGTTTGCCCATATAAAATTTGTAGTCTTCTAGAACCCTGAGACATTTTTCTGTATAATTTTCTCTCTATATCAGTTCCATCTCTACTAATGAAGTTACTTTTTAGAAAATATGTTTTTATTTATATTTTAATATATTTTTATGTATTATGTTTTTCACATTTTATGTTAATTTTAATTCATCTAATTAGATTTGGCCTAACTTTCTAGCCTGTTGAGATCTAGCATTATTATCCAATCTGTTATTTATCCCTCCTCATTTTGGACGATGTAAATTTGAAGGCTGTGTCATCTATCTCTTTATTCCAGTCAATGATAATGTATTGGGCAGCACAGAGTCTATCAAGTATCCCTAGACAATTAATCACTTAATATAGGCTCTGCGCTAGCTTCCATCTTGTCAGGTAAACAGCCTCCAAAATTTTGGCTGAGGAGGTTTGGTCAAGTCTACCAATGTGGTGTTGAAGGGCATGAAGACCAAGAGAAAGAAGAAAAACAAAGAGAAGAAAAGAAAAATGGAAAAGGATGGAGAGAGCCAGCTTAACTCTGTTAGAAACTAGAGGAAAATAAGACATTTTGGTAAATTTCCTGAAACCATAACAATGAAACAGCTAAAGAAACCTATGTTTATACCCTGCATAGTGGCCTTTTAACCTTTAAAGTTACATATGAAAGAGATGATGAGGACCCCAGTCTTCAAAAAAAGCTTACAGCACTCAAATTGTCAGATTCCATAATGGCCTTCAAATCTAGCTATGAAAAATATCTCAGAATTAATTTAAATGGCCTTTTTGTGGAATAATGTATTTATGAGATTCAATGAAAGAGAAGATATAGAAATCAAGAGAAAGACTGTAGGAGAATGCTACCAAGTTTCATTCTTGTGTAGAAAAGTAGACATTCCAGAAGACAAAGAAACGTGAAGCAATATTACATAAGCTATGCAAAAAGAAATCCAGAATACAATAAACTAAATAAATAAATAAAATAGGGAAATAAAGTGCTTTAAAAGGCCAGGATAGATGGACCTTTTCATTAGATACCCCTGGACAGCAGAGTAAAATTAAAAGCTGATATATAATGCCAATAATGGAAAATAATCAAGGCTTGAGTATTACTGGGCAGAGAATGGGATCAAAAAATAAGTTCCAAGGGAAGAAGGGACAAGGTTTAAAAAGTAGGAGAGTTTCATAGTTAGATTTTCAGAATCACAGATTGCCAAAGTCTGAAGGACCTACAGTACTGCAAAGACTCCACTCTACTGCATGCCCAAGCAATGATCATCCAGGCAATAATAGTCATTAATATCTTAACACAAATTAGTTCATGAGATTTAAAAAAAAAAAAGCAGAACAGAAATACATAAGAATGGGAAAAGTCAGATATGAATTGATGGTCAACACAAGTCAGGAAAACAAAACTTCATGGGAGTATCAGTGTCTTAGCCAAGAAATATTAGGAACATTTTAGAGGGTGGTTCCAGAAAGGAAAACTGGGAGCTGTGGGCAAAAAAAAAAAGATAATCAGAGTCTTGTCTAGGACAAGCCTTGTTTACTCTTTTAAAAGGATTCTGAATTTTCAATATTTCATTCATATAAAGGTTGGCACTCCTATCTTTGCCCTCAATTTTGAGTTCAATGTTAAACCTTATTGGTTGCACTGCTCATTTCTCAGGACTCTCTCCATGTTGTGTGGGCTTTAACAGGTATGAAAATCAAAGCACAAAAATACATTTTCTAAAGAGCAAACAATCCCAGAATGCACTTGGCTCAATATACCAAAGCACTAAGTGTAGAACTATTTTTCCAACTGGGACAGCACCATTAGATATGATAAAAGAAATAAAAGGGGCAGCAGCTGGAGAGACTCATTCATTCCCCTTAACAATTCATTGCATTAATCATTACATAATGTATTTTCTCCAAGAAATTGAAAATACAAATTTCTGATGAAGGAAGAATATTTATTTTCAAACTCCATAATGGATTCACTGTTTAGCAATAGTTCATCTTTGTCAAAATTTCAATCCCAGAATTCTACTGAGGTCAGTGTGTATATGATCCATCTGCTGCCTTAGCCCTGGCTGACTAAGTTAAAGTTGCCTGGGGGAAAATTAACATATGTGCCAGACTTTTCATAATATATAGCTTTTCAGTTATGAACTGAGATTCTTTTTTCATTTGTACAAATTTCATCAACCACTTCATTTCTTTAATGTGCTTTTTAAAATGTGTACAGAACTTTGGCAAATTTTGAAGGTTTCTCTGTGGATTTCCTTTGGATAAGGTATGAAGTGATTTGTAATTCAATTTATGCAAAAGGATGATTAATGCAAAGCATGAAAAATATACTTCTTGTTATCCTCTTAATTGTGATTTTACTTTAAATATTGAAATATAATAAGTTTGATATGTACAGAGATAACTCAATGAACATATGAATATAACTGTTCCAGATACAGAGAAGGATGGAATAATGTCCATCCTTCTTGGTACTTGCTAAATTGTAGAATAGGAAGGAGTCAATGGTGCTCACTTTAGTGTAGGCATCTTAACTATAATCCAGGCTTACAATATTAAATTAAATTACCATACTCTAGAAAAACAGTACCATAGATGTAGAAAATACAGGATAAATTAAACACTAAACATATAGTACCTTAATGCTTCAAAAATGTGCTCTCATTATTGTGGATATACCTACATTGGTTGGCAGGTTACAACTCATCCCCATCTTCACATCTTCTGTGATTTTTGTGCATGTCCTTCCATAATTCTTTGAAAGAGGATACACTGCATATATTAGAATCATTTCTCTAATTCTTGTAAAAAGTTCTATCAGTGCAGGACTCATCTATTATTTGACTCCCACTAAACTACCTACTTTTCTAATCCCACATTTCCTTTATTGTAGGAGGGTTGACATGTTCTTTCTGGTTGCTTTTGACTATATCATGAAACCAACTCAGTCAACTCATGTATTCTCTTCACCAGGGAGAATCACCTAACAGTCTTTCCATTTAGCTACAACATTTTAGTATTCCACATTGCTTTATAAGGAGATAGTCAGTACCAGCAGTGCTTCAGAAAAACTAATACCCTGAAAAACACTTCCACATTTTATTATTTTTGCTTTTAATTAGTCTTTACAATAAGTTTATTTTATTGTCTTTTGTATGTTTTTCCTCAAATTGAAAAAGTAAATTATGGCTAGTCAAGTTTAGGTTAGTAGATTTCTTATTACATTAGGCCATGAGTTGGTCTCTAGATATTAATAAAAAAAAAAGCCTGTCAGTGGGTTTGGCAAGACGAAATACTAAAGGAGACAGTTTTAGAATTGAGTGGATGAAAATAACAATGAATGATGATGATGATGATGAGCTACATTTTTATACTTTGTTAATATATGTATACTTTGTTAATATATGTATACTTTGTTAATATATATGTATACATACACAAGATACACACATATGTATGTATGTATGCACTTTCCTTAAATCCTCTTAGCCTTATCAGGAAGATAAAGCAAATAGCATTATCCCAATTAATATAGGAGGAAACTGATTCCAAGTGAATACTGTAACTAAGGTAGCACAACAAATGTGTGGCAGAGAAAGGATGCTTAACCAACTCTTTTGACTCCAAATATAGGAATCTTTCTACTGGAGCATGGCTGTTTTCTTGTAAGTACCTGATGGAAATAATTCATTGAATTAGGATCAGATGCATTAGTATGGGAAAAGAAAGCTTGGAAGAGACATATAATTATAAGGAAAGTGTAACCATAAAATAAATCAGTATTTAATGATAACCTGTGATTTTTGTTGAAGCTATAATAGTAAATTAGTCGCCAAAGTTATAAAAGAGCTATTTGAATAACTTGACTATTTGGGTGAAAGGTCACTAAGAGAGGAAAATACTACTACTATGTAGGAGTTGCTATAGTAACTATATTTTATCAGTCTGATGTTTAGTGCTGATGAAAAAATTGCAGGTATGATTACTTGTTATCCGACCAAATGGTTTGAAATTAATAACAGGGTATGATTATTATATTGTGTTGTATTCAATTGTTAATTAATATTTAGAGCATGATTGCTAATGTTCATGTTTTGTATTTAATCAAAATATAAATGCTGATTAAATTAATTTGAGATTTTTATTATCTGAGTGAAGTGCACAGACTTTTCAAAGTTTACTCCCACTCTTTTAAAAATAATCTGTTAGAATAAAAGAATAATAAAGCTTTACTATCCATTCACTGTCCCAGGGAATTTTTATTAACAATATCTGGAGAGTCACCTTTTGTATACATTCAAGATCCTACCAGGCCAAGGGTACCAGGTGGTTTTATGATGCCTAAATTATGTAAATACAGAAAGAATTTGTGAAGGATCTATTGTTTCCACAGAATAGGAAAACTTCATTGTGGGAATTTTTTTATTCTACACAGAGAACAGAGATTGGAATTTATTCCTAACTTAGTATGTGAATCCTAGGGATTTAATTAAAACTCACAGAGGTTAAATGATTTACCCAGATACATATACTCTCCATGTCATATACTCTCTTGCTTTCCAGCAATGGAGCCATAAAGGAATGAATACTGTGATTGCTACTGGAAAGAGTATATTAATCTACTCCTCCAAAATTCCATTTACCACAATTAAAATTTTCAAAACCAAAATGCACACCACTTGACTCAATGTCTGCTACTCCCTTATACACATTGAATCTCCCGTTAGAGTATATGCTTCTTGAAGGAAAGAACTTCTTTGCTTTTATCTTTATATATACAGCACCTAGCATAAGAGTACCCAGCAAATGCTAAACAAATACTTCTTCATTCATTCATGTATTCAATCAATAAATACCTATTATGTGTAATAATTTATTATCTACTCTATTTAAGATTCTGTGTTGTGTTTGAGCATTTACAAAAACCTCAGCAAAAAAAGTTTGTTTTCTAATAAGAGAAATGACATACACAAATATAGTAAAAGTATCATATAATATAACAACTTTTTGAAAAATGTATGAAGGTAAAAGGAAGTTTCATAGATGCAAGTGGTCAATATCAGCCTTGGAAATTAAAGACATAACACGGGAGATGATATTTAAGTTAAGACTTGAAGGACAGGTCAAACTGCCATAGAGGGGGCTAGGATGATGATGATGACGATGATGATGATGATGATGATGATGATGATGATGATGATGATGATATGATGATGATGGTGATGGTGATGATGATGATGATGATGATGTTGATGATGACAGTGATGATAAGGTTTGCAAAGAGCTTTACAATTTTATCTTATTTTGTCTTCACAGAAATCCTTTAAGGTAGGTATTGTTATTACTCCCATTTCACAGATGCGGCAACTGAATTTTTTAAGAGGTTAAGTGATCTGCCCAGGATCATAGAGCTAAGTAAACATCTGAGCCAGGACTTGAACTCAGGTCTTTCTGACTCCAAGCCCAACACTCTTATTCACTGAACCACAAAGGAGAGAATACCCTGAAAAGGAAATGGTATGTACACTTTTCAGTTTACTCTTTATCTGCACTATTGTCTCTGTATCTTTTCTTGTATTTTCCAAGTGGATAAGGTTTCTGTTCTTTTGGAACATTTATTTATTTTCTTTTGCCTTCCCAGCTCAAGACTATTTTCTCTTTCCCAAAATCAATCTAATACTCTCATTGACATCAGTGTAATGGGTCAGACCCAAGAGTATATGTTAGCTATGCAATCTCCTAGGAATTTTCATTTCTAATGAATGTTTTACTACAATCTATTATTGTGCACCTGTCAAGACCCAAATCAAATTCTTTGTCCTCCACGAAGTCATTCTTTGTGCCTCATGCAAAAGTGATACCTCCATCCTCTAAAGGAGAGGTAGCAAATTATCCAGCCTACTATACCATTGTAGCCTGAACCAATTAAAACATAATCAGGAAATATTTAACAAAACAAATGAAATAGATCATGTTAATATATGATTTTCTAAGTTAGTATGTGGCTAGTAGGGAAACTTAGGTATACTTTGGTGGCCTCATTTCTACGTGAGTTTGATACCATAGCCCTAAAATAACAACAAATTTTTACCTCCCCTGTAGGTCTTAGCAAATTCTACCTAGTATTAAAAATATTTCTATAGCTTTTTTATCTCACTTGCTATATTATTAGCTCCATGAAGATAGGGACTATGGCTCTTTTGTTCCTTTTTATACCCCATTTTGCAATTGTAGCTGCTCAATAATTTTTTGGTCGAATTGAAGCTGATGGGAAGAAAGTCAAGTAGGCAAGGATATAATTTCTAGTATTTGGCTTGTGAATGGCTTCTCAGAAAACTACATCTGCAGAAGATGGAAACAGGATTTCTATTTGCCCTTGAAGCATTAAACAAGCAATGCCATCAAGACTTGGAGTCATTCACTGATTTTGCAATTTGTACACAGCTCATAAAATCAGTATTGTTCCAAAGCCATTGCAGCAGTCCCCTTTGCTTTACAATTCAGTTTACATTTTTCAAGTACCATCAACACTGAGTAGGAATATGGCACAAAAATGACAAATAAAATTCCAGTTACATCAACAAATAATATTACGATAGGTTGAATCACAACATATTGAAGGATAATGACTAATTCTGCAATAAATCCTCTTGAGTGTATAAAATGCATTAACACTGAGGAAACTATGCACATAAATTTGCTCAATTCTATAAATTTATTCTTTTCTTTCCTGAGAACAACTGGCCATCATCTTTTGTGCATAACCAAACACTAAAAAGTGCTTACAAAATATTGACAATTTCCCTTATGCTGATTAACATTTCCCATCCCTATTCTTTTTCTGGGGAAAATAATCATGTTGCTTATAGGCTTTCATTTTCCATTTCTGTAAAATTATAAGATGTGATCAGATTGTCTTTGCCTATCCCCTATTCTTTATAGAATAAGGATGGATATATGTATTAAAATCCTACTTCTATGTTAAGGAAGATATTAGGCCTTGGAGATATCATGAGAAAAAATTAATACATACATATGTACATATAAGGTAATATAAAAGTCATACAAAATAGTTTCTAGAGGTATAGAATAATAATAATAGCTACTATTTATATAGCACTTTAGAGTTTGCAAATCATTTTACAATACTATTCGCATATGTATGTATGTATGTATGTATGTATGTATGTATGTATGTATGTATGTTTTATCTGCACAACCACCCTGGAAGGTACATGATTATCCCCATTTTACAGACAAGGAAACTCAGGCAGGTAGAAGCAAATCGGCAAAGGTATTTACCAAGGGTTACACAGATAATAAGCATCTAAGGCCAAAATTGAACTCAGGTCTTCCTGATTCCAATCCTAGGCTCTATCTGCTATGCCACCTTAGAAAGAACTAACAATAAGACAAGAAGTAAGGACAAAAAAAGTCTAAAGTAGGAAGGTGTGTCCTTAGGGCAAAATGGGCTCCTTAGCCCTTGAGGAGTTTGGCTTTTGTTTACCTTGAAAGTACTTTCAGCTGTTAAGTGCTAAGCCCCAGGCCCAAAGCCCTATCAGGTGTGAAACCTGTGTGGGTGTAGATTGATGACTTAAGAGGGGCCAACTGGAGAACCAATGGCCCTCTGGTCATTTGGGCGGAGCTTGAGGACACCAGAGTCTTGGCTCTGAGGAGAGGCGAGCCAGGAGAGGCCAGTGAATATGATTTATACCATCTTGTTTTTATGTGGCCTCTTGGCTACTCTTGTGAGGTGGGCCTACTGGGCCTGGAGGCTTGTGATCACAATATTGGAAGGGGGAGGCTGGTTCATGAATCTGTCACTGTGGGCCCTAAATAAATGTTTTGGTGCCTTCTGCTTAGAGAATTCTATATGCCGTGCCATCTCGAACCATTCAGATAAAAAATGATCCTTTTTGAGATTATAAATTCGGCCTTCCTACTACAGAAGGGTTACATAAAGAGTATTTTGAAGGACAGTAGCGTCCTAAGTGGAGGTGAGGAGTACATTCCAGATTAAGGAGAAAAGAAATGAAGTGTTGTGTGTGGGGAACAGAGGGAAGACCAGTTTTGCTAGATCACAAAGGGTCAGAATAGAAGCAATATAAAACAAAACTGAAAAGATATGTGGGGGGCTACATTTTAAATGATTTTAAAAGCTAAAATATAAGTTCAAATTTTATCCTAGAGGAAATAGGGAGCCACTAGAGTTTATCAGGTAGGGGAATGACATGAACAAATCCAAGGTTAAGGAGAACACTTTGTCAGGAGTGTGGAAGATAGAATAAAATTAGGAGATACTTGAGTCAGGGAAGTAGATCAGTTAAGAGGCCATGGAAATAGTCTAGTGAAGAAATGATGAGGTCCTGAAGTAGCATGATAGTTGTGTGAGCAATGAAAATGGAAAGAATGTGATAGATACTTTGGAGGTAGGAAACTAGAAGAACTGTGGTGTTTTCAAGAGAAATAGGAAAGTTTCAAAGATGCTGAGTTTGGGCAAAAAGAAAATGAGTTTTTTGTTGGACATAAATTTGGGGTCTCTCCAAGATATCCATTTTAAATTATCCATTAGGAAACTGGTGATATAGGATAAACATCAAGAGAAAGACTTTATGGATTATCCTCTCAAGGTGGTTGACTTTTTTTTTTATTTTATAACTTTTATTTAATATTTTAGTTTTCAACATTGATTTCCATAAGATTTTAAGTTACAAATTTTCTCCCTATTTCTACCCTCCCCCCATTCCAAGATGGCATATATTCTGATTGCCTCCTTCCCTAGTCAGCCCTCCCTTCTGTCACCCCACTTCCACCCCCATCCCCTTTCCGCTTACTTTCTTGTAGGGCAGGATAGATTTCTATGCCTCATTCCCTATATCTTGTTTCTCAACTGCATGCAAACAACAACTTTTTTTTTGAGCATCTGCTTTTAAAACTTTGAGTTCCAAATTCTCTCCCCTCTTTCCTCCCCACCCACCCTCCCTAAGAAGATAAGCAATTCAATGTAGGCCACACCTGTATCATTATGTAAAACACTTCCACAATAACTCAATAGTTAGCACAAAGGCTAACTATATTTCCTTCCATCCTATCTTTTCAATTTTCTCCCTTGACCCTGACCCTTTTCAAAAGTGTTTGCTTTTGATTAACTCCTCCCACTATCTGCCCTCCCTTCTATCATCCCCCCTTTCTTATTCCCTTCACCTTACTTTCCTGTGGAGTAAGATAACCGTTTGAGTGGGTATGTTATTCCCTCCTCAGGTTGAATCTTATGAGAGCAAGATTCGCTCATTCCCCCTCACCTGCCCCCTCTTCCCTCCCAACAGAACTGCTTATTCTTGCCACTTTTATGTGAAATAATTTACCCCATTCTATCTCTTTCTTTCTCCCTCTCTCAATATATTCCTATCTCACCCCTTAAATTTATTTCATTTTTTAGATATCATC
>JAQQSZ010005940.1:0-13739 GCA_028646595.1 Phalanger gymnotis | reverse complement strand
CATCCTTCTCATTTCTCTTCCCATTTTTTCCTCTACTTCTCTAACTTGCTTTTCCAAATCCTTTTTGAGCTCTTCCATGGCCTGAGACCAGTTCATGTTTTTCTTGGAGGTTTTTTGTTGAAGGCTCTTTGACTTTTGTTCACTTCTTCTGGCTGTATGTTTTGGTCTTCTTTGTCACCAAAGAAAGATTCCAGAGTCTGAGACTGAATCTGGGTGCGTTTTCACTGTCTAGTCATGTTCCCAGCCAACTTACTTGACCCTTGAGTTTTTCAGCGGGGTATAACTGCTTGTAGAGTAAAGAATACTATGTTCAAAGCTTGAGGAGATGCGCTGCCTCACCAGCACTCCTCCTTCCCCAAGAGCTGCCAACCTGGACCTGACTCAGATCTTCAGCTGGCTCTGCACTCCTGCTCTGATCTGCCACTTCTGCTGTATGTTTTGATCTTTGTCATCAAAAAAGATTTTGTAGTCTGAGTCCTTTTACCCTGCTTGCTTATCTTCCCAGCCAATTACTTGACTTTTGAGCTTTTTGTCAAGGCATGCCTAGTTTCAGAATGGAGAGTGGTTTGTCCCAAGCTTCATAGGTTTTGCACTGCTGTTTTCAGATCTAGTTCTATTCTGAGGTGGTATGATGCTCCTCTCCTAGCCCATGTTCTAGTCTATGAGTGCAAGCACTTCTTTCTGCTGTGAAACCACCAGGAGGACTCCCTTTCCACAACCACCGGAATGCTCTGCCATACTAGCATTCCTCCCTCTCCAAGAACAACCAAGCAGGACTTCAACCCAGATCAAAGCAGGGCAAAGCAAGAAAACCTTGCCTCATTACCAGCCGTGTAATCTCTGTACTCCTGCTCTAGTCAGCCACTTGATTCCTCCCACTGTGTGAGCCTAGGGACAGAAGCAGCCACTGCCCTGCTGCTGTTGCTGCTTCTTCTCCCACCACTGCAGCAACCTCTGCCACCCTGGGACTGCAGCCAAACCATGCACTTCCCTCACCCAGATCCAGAAGTTTTCCCTCTGACCTGATATGCTGTCTTTGGCATTTGTGGATTGAGAAGTTTAGTAACTGACTCAGTTCAGTGATTCAGGGCCTTGGGGCCTGTTCCTCCTGTTCTCCTCCAGTGCCTGGTCTGTCCTTTCATGGCCCAAGTCCTTTCATGGCCCAAGCTGGCCTGCACTCTGCTCCCATCATGGTGCAGTAGACACTTCCTAGCAACTATCCAGGACATCTTGGGCAGGAGACTTGTTTCCGTCTGTTATTTTGTGGTTTCTGTAGCTCTACGATTTGTTTAGAGTCATTTTCACAGGTGTTTGGAGGGATTTGGGAGAGAGCTTATGTTTCAATAATGCAGCCAGCACCCTCTGTGGGGGGCAACATCCACCAACAACCAGCTCCCAGAAAGGTGCCACTCGCTGCAAAAGCACAGGTTCTTTTGATCTGCTTTAATAAGGAAAGCAAGGTTAAGGGGTTGAAAAGCTTACTTTAATTCAGCATACAAATATCATGCACTTAGTTCAGGGGAAAAAGGCCAGCACACTGAACTTCAGAGCAAAATATAAACAAATCACAAACACCAACAGACAGAACTTGTCTGATTCAAATCCCAATACATAGTTACTAGAGTTTAACAAAGTCTCAGCATCCAGGTTACAAAGTGGAGGGCCCTTAGCTACAGCTGCCTGGAGTCTCCTCATCAACACCTTCTCGAGAGAGACAGAGCCCTTCCTCAAATGGCTCTGTCCTCTCTTCTTATAGGGCTAAGACGTCATCAAACATCATCTGAATGACCAGAACTTAGGCTGCTACGATTGGCTCTTGAGTTAGTCCCTCCCCTTAAGACCCTGGGAGGTTCACATCCCATAGGTTAGGTTAACACCTAATAGGGTTTTGGGCCTGGGGCTTAGCACCTAGTAAGGATCAATGAAATACACTGAATTACTCAAAGGAAACAAAAGCCAAACTCTTCAAGGGCACTTGGTCGAACTAAGTGTTAAGAGCCCATTTTACTTACCAACACAGCTTAAGAGAGTTTCTGTTTTCAAGCTGCCATCTTGTACTTCATAAAAGGATCAAAAATTCTTAATAAAAATTGGGTCATTTTGCATGTATATCACTGCAAACAGTTAGGTATTTGTTTTGATTTTCTAGCCTATATAGCATAGAAATTTATAAAGTCACTTTTGGGCTGGACAGATCATTTGTCTTCTAAGGCTAGATTCAGGGATATCAAATATTAGGGTCAAAAGGAATGAGTGGCTATCTTGTGAATTTGATCTATTTAATCCCCCAATATAAAATAGCTTCTTGATATTATGGGCTGATTTTCACTACCTGAGTTGTCTATGCTTCAATATATATAAGGAAATTTATCCGTATAATAATAGAGGCTGGGATGTTTTGAGATAGGGATAAGATAAGGGAATAAAGAAACCTCCAACATGTTATTTTTCCATTCTGAATAAAGTGAGCACATTCAACTCAGTGATATCTGAGATCACATTTAGGTCTGAGAGTCTATATTCAAATATCCCTTTTAACCTGAAATTCTATTATCTGCGTTCCAAGCTCCCTTGTATCTTTGGTATTCTATGTCCTAATTAGTACATTTTACTTTCTTAAGACCCTTCCAATTCTACTATTCCATTTAAAGGCCCCTTTCAGCTCTGACTTTCTATGTTTTGTTGACTATTTCCAGTATTGCCATTCTATGTTCCAAGGCCCTTTCCAATGCTGATTTTTTCTAATGTCCCATCTATGATTAATATCCTATTTTCTAAGACTGCTTCCAGCTCTGGCTTTCTATATTCAAAAGGCTAACATTCATTTTCTTCCATGATTTCTAAGTCTGAGCTTTACTATCACCTATGACAACAAACATTTGGAATCAGACAACACATCATTTTGTATAATTGCCTTGTTAAAGACTTCCCAGGGCATGGATCCCTGAGGCATTAGGAATCAAACCCCTCTGATTGTACTCTACTCGTCCTCTGGGGGTGTGACACCAGATATATAAAGGTTGTGGTATGCACAGATTTAGGTTTCATTGTGATAATAGCACTCCTACAATTGTTGGTAAGTTTTTATTCCAGTGGTCTGTATTGGATATATATTTTTTCTTCTTCTTTTTACACTAGATTTGCCCCTTCAAATTGGCAAAGTACAAATCTGTTCATATAGTGAGACTGAGCTATGGCCTAAGGACTTTTCTGTCTTGAAATATGTCCTCCATTGACCTGTATCTATCTAAAATACTATTAAACTCACTGATAAGTCTGTCATTGACACCTTAGAACACCAAAATTAACATACAAAGTTATCACTTGAGAGGGGCAAGACAGGAATCCATTCATGCTCACCAACCCTACGATGTATGATGGAATCATATTAGATGGCAGAGGCTAATGACTCTAGGGAGGGAGGAGAAAATTTTTGATGTAGAGTGGAAAGTTTCCAGAGCGTGGGATATGGCCAGATCAAGATTTTGCAACTTTTTTTATAAGAGGCTTCTAGATAGCTAGCTAGAAGTTACAAGAACATCAAAGATTGAAAATTTGGGAAGTAAGCCAAAGTAAAGGTTTGGAGGAGATAAAAAAAACAAACTTTGAATAGCTCATTGTCATGTATACTGACCATATTCCTGAAAACTGACTTACAATCACATTTCTGGTGGTTCCGATGGAGAGAGAAGCAATGATTTTTACTTTGGAAATTAACATCAATGAGTATTCCTATTCCTCCACTTGGACATTTCATTCTTGTTGTCAGCCTTATTCTTCCTTCAAGTTCTGCAAGATCCATCAAAGAATCTTTGAGAGCTTCTAAGGAGGGTGAATATTCCCTATTTCACTGTTATGAGAGAGAAGAACATTGAACTGGAGAGAGAAGGGACAGGAGGAGTGCTGGGCACATGGGTTAGTGCTGAATCAGAAGGCCCCTAGTTAGCACCCAAAGGGATTTCTGGGTGCTTGAAAAATGTATCGTCATGACTTCTGCAGACATGGGAAGGGTTGAGCTTGTCTTTTCTATGTGTGGATGATTTCTGCTTGATTATCTGGAAACATGAGACCTGAAAATGGAAGGAAAGACATAGTGTAAGCCAAATCTGGTTGGGTTGACTCTTGTTAGTGATTGCCTAAGATTGAGTAGAGTTCTGGGTTCATTTCCCAGTCATGAAATGGATGTGTATTGGACTCCACTACTGAAGAACTGCCTTGGTATGGGTCTGCCAACTGGTGTCCAAGATCACAATCACTCTAATAAAATTCATCATGCATTTATTATATGCTGATAATGCACAAGTTAAGTCAACAATCATCTATCATCCCCTTCATGCAAATTAGAGATAGAATGCTGGGTACTGGAGAAACATTTTTTTTAAAAAAGTCACTATCTTCAAAGAGCTTACATTCTTCAAGGGTCTATGTAACATCCAAGAACAAGTGTAAATATAGAATACCAATGTAACAGCAAGGGTAAAACATCTTTACTGCATTTTAGCCTTGGTATTTCAACTAAGTAAGATGATAAGCTTTAGATTAAGGGTTAAAAAAAACCTTTTGAACTGGAGAGATATTGCAAAAGAATCATATTTGAATAGGTCAAGGGACCCTGTCATGTCCAGGATCACCCGCAAATAAACAGCCTAGAGAAAAAGAGTTATTTGAAAGGTTGGGAACAAGTATAATGTTTAGCAAAATCCCCTTAGAATTAACTGCTTTGGAAAAAAAAGGAAAAGCCTTAGATCTAGCTTTGGTCTTGTTCTCCTTCTTTGTCCCTTCCACACTTTTGACTAGAGGAGATCTTTGCAGGCTTCAAATTTTCCTAGGATTTTGGATCTACTATCATCCCATCAGTGGTCTAGCTACATTTCCTGATCAGTTGATGACAGATGACATTGTCTATGTAAGTAGTCAAGGACAGATGGACAGAGATAGTGATTCATGGGAAATTCTTGAGTACCTCACAAATGAGAGAGGAAAGAAAATAGATCCCTGTAACCCAGTAACCAGGGGCAGTGAGTTCCCCTTTGTCACATTCGTTATTTAAACCTGAACCCATTTTCCCCTGAATTCTTTAGGAGAGTGTAACATTGACTTGTGTGTGTGTGTGTGTGTGTGTGTGTGTGTGTGTGTGTGTGTGTGTTGTGCCTACTATTCTTAATGTCCTACCTTGGTAAATAACCATTTCAAAAAATACTTAAGGATGGCTAAAAGAATTTTTCTCAAAAAATTATCTTTAAGAGAAATGTCCTCATGGGGACTAGAGTCAATGACATTAGACAAAGATACTCTCTTCTTTTCTCCCTTCCTTCCTTCCTTCCTTCCTTCCTTCCTTCCTTCCTTCCTTCCTTCCTTCCTTCCTTCCTTCCTTCCTTCCTTCCTTCCTTCTTTCCTTCCTTCCTTCCTTCCTTCCTTCCTTCCTTCCTTCCTTCCTTCCTTCCTTCCTTCCTTCCTCTTCTGTTTTCCTGTCACAGTCTTTGAAAATCTAGAGACATCTGTACATCATGATTAGACATTGGAGCGGAACTTTACGAGAAGGAAAAACAAACTATTAACTTGGAATAATTAACAACAAAGCTATTCAGAATTACTGCAATTTCAGCTGTTGACTATTTGAAAATAAGCTACATATGTAACACTGAGAGTTTTTAACCGATCTATATGATGCAGTAGTATATCAAAAATATACAATTACAGACTCACAGGATGTTAGAACAGGAGAGCTCATAAGAATCGTGTTGCCCAACTCTATCATTTTACAGACGAATTAACTGAGGGTTTAAGAGTAAAAAAGAGCTCCACAAGGTTAAATAAAATATCTAACTTACAAAAATAGTAGTATGAACCCAAATTTCTGCAAATGTTTATGCTTTCCTGGATATCTTGATCTATTAATTTAAAAACTTTGCTTTATACTAAATTCTTCTTCATTAAAAGGCCTGACATAAAAAAAAAAACAAAAAAAAAAGTCTTTAACATTTTTTATGGAAGCAATCAAGTTAAACGAAAGAGTATTCTTTTCACTGAGTACTATTCTGTCAGCTCTGAGACAATTTCTGCTGATAGATACAAACAATGGGATCCCAGGTATCAATGTCTATATGATCTCTATTTTCATATGCTTGGAGTTTTGTGAAAATTTTTCACGTTTGTGATAGTGTTCAGAGCATTGCATGAGTGTTGTAAAATGTATGGAGTTTGGTTACCATGCTATGAAACACTCTTATAAAAGGAGTGAAATGCTGCTATGAAACTAACACCAAAATCACTAAATCACAGAATTTTAGAAGACAGATAAAAGGGAGTGGGAGTTGGAGTTAGACTCATTCAAGAAATTAATCTGCACTAAAAATATACTTGAAAGGTTGTCATCTAACAACTGCTTGAATAATTCCAAAAAGAACCAATCCATTACCAGTTAAGGCAGCCTATTCTACATTCAGGCAGCTCAAATTTCTGGGATATATTTCCTTACCACAAGTCTAAATTGTCTTCTTTGTGATTTCTACACATGACTCCCAATTTGACCCTCCGAGGCCAAACAGAACAAATCTGATCCATCCTTTACTTGACAATGCTTCAAATACTTTAAGCTAGTTATGATGTCCACTTCTTACCCCAAATGAGTCTTTTCTTCTCCAAGCTAAATATCCGAAATTCCTTTAACTGACCCTCATATGATAAAGACTCTGGGTTCTTCACGTCCTGGTTATATTCCTCCTAGATGTTCTCCAGCTTCTCAACATACTTTTAACATTGTGGCCTTTAGAATCTAAGATACTACTTCCTTCACTATCTTCAGCACATTATACATTATACATTATACATTATAAGGCCACTCTTGATGTTATATTTAAAGAACCATGCTATGGTATTGTATTCATCAAATAAGATAATACATGTGAAATGCTTTGTAAAACCGAAAGCGCTACATAAATTTAGTTAGTATTATCATTCCTTTTTGCTTTATTTTATCTAATTTCTTACTACCAGCTTTGTATATTTCTTTGAAGAATATAGGTTGATTATAGGGAATATACATACACACACTATATATATGTATATGCATGTATATATGTATATGTATACAGGCATACATATGCACTTATATCTTCATGAGAATCTCATTTTCTCTGACTGTCTTTCATGCCTAGAATCCTCTCCTCCATCATTTATGCCTTTTGCCTTTCCTGACTTCTTGTAAGTCCTAACTAAAATCCCATTTCCTTCAGGAAGCCTTTCCCAATCTTTCTTAATTACTATTTATTTGACATAGAACTTATCTGTAATATTTGACAATTTTTACCACTCACCAATCAACTCTATGAATTTTAGTTTACTCTTTAATATTGACCTTATATTAATTAGCTTACTTTATCTTGACAACTACTTTCATTTTTTCCTTTCTTCATCTTCTATTTCAGGTTCCAAAGTAAATTGAAATTTCTTTTTCAAAAGAATAGACTATGATTGTTCTAAGCCATATAGATGGAGCCACAGAATCACTCAACTGAAGTGTTGGAAGAAATCAAATACAAACTGACCAAAACCTCTCGTAAGTGATCACACAACTTCACGAAAATGACTTTTGCCAGGTATCTCATTATATCCTAAGGCAAACATTCCCATTTGGAAAAATGTTTTAATTAATAGGATTTACTCCCATATACTCCTTGCAGGTATGGAGAAAATTAATCACACTGCAACTGAATTCATCCTGGTGG
The DNA here is from genome assembly GCA_028646595.1 of Phalanger gymnotis. Taxonomy (NCBI): domain Eukaryota; kingdom Metazoa; phylum Chordata; class Mammalia; order Diprotodontia; family Phalangeridae; genus Phalanger; species Phalanger gymnotis. The sequence goes on along the minus strand of JAQQSZ010005940.1, from coordinate 6,012 downwards.
GTTTCACCACAGACCCTGTGATGCAGCTGCTCCTCTTTGTGGTATTCCTTCTAACGTATTTCATAACTGTGGTTGGAAACATTACTCTGATTATATTAATTTGTACAGACTCCCAGCTCCACACAGCCATGTATTTCTTCATTGGGAACCTGTCTTTTCTGGATCTCTGGTATTCCACTGTTTATACTCCTAAAATCATGTTGACATGTATCTCTGAGGACAAGAGTATTTCCTTTGCTGGCTGTCTAGCTCAGTTTTTCTTCTCAGCTGGGCTGGCATATAGTGAATGTTACCTGTTGGCCACCATGGCATATGACCGCTACATGGCTATCTCTAAGCCACTGCTCTACACTCAAGCTATGTCCCCAAGATTATCTTCCTATCTGGTAGCAGCTTCTTATACTGGAGGCTTCACTAGCTCCATCATCATTACAAGTGAAACATTCACCTTGACTTTCTGTGGGGATAATGTTATTGATGACTTCTTTTGTGACTTGCCCCCCCTGGTGAAGCTGGCATGTGACGTGAAGGAGAGTTTCCAGGCCGTACTCTATTTCCTCCTGGCCACCAATGTCATCTGTCCCACTGTGCTCATCCTGGCCTCCTACCTCTTCATCATTGTTGCCATTTTGCAGATTCACTCTACCCAGGGCAGACTTAAAGCTTTCTCCACGTGTGGCTCTCACATGACAGCTGTGACCCTGTACTATGGCTCCATTCTCTTCATTTATTCCCGTCCTAGTACTAGCTACTCTCTGGAGAGGGATAAGATTGTGTCTGTGTTCTGCACTGTGGCAATGCCCATGTTGAACCCAATGATCTACAGTTTCAGGAACAAAGATGTCAAAGATGCCTTGAAGAAAATGCAAGGTAGATTCTGAGTTTCCTAAATAGGAGTTACAATGGAGAAAAGGAAGAAAAATTATATGTTTATTCTTCATTGTAGTGTTCTCTTTGAAAAGTTAAAAAAAATTCAGTGTAGATAAATTGCTCTATTCTCCAGTTTATTTTCAATTTAACAAGCATTTATTGAATACCAATACTATATGCTCAGACAGTCATTGATGGTTAGAAGGAACTTTGGAGACTAATTCACAACCCCCCTTTACAGATCAAGTAACTGAATCCCAGAATTTAACTGACCTGCCCATGGTCACGGTTAGTGGGAGAGATTAGATTCAAAGCCAGGTCTCTTGAGTCTTAACTCCAGCAGCATTTCTAATGTACCCCACAGCCTCCCCTTGTGCCCCCCAGTAGAGTTGTACTGCAGGCAATGTTTTATTAGGGAAGAAGGCTCTATAGAGCAACTAGACAGGTTTGCCACAGCTTTGTATACAGTGAGCTACATTAGTCTACTCCTCTCAACACAAACCAATAATCTTGGGAGAGGGGGTTTAGGAACAAAAATGGGCAGGGTTGCCTCAAGTTTCTTGGTAGTGGTAGCTAGTGCCAGGAAAGCAGACAGGAGATGAAGGGAAGTCCTTCAGTTGCAAAGCCACTTTCTTCCACTACCACCCTCAGCTACTAACTTTTGAATGATGTGGTTTTAAGCCCCCTCAGCATTCTGGTTATCTTCCCTCAAACCTGAGCCAATTTGTCAATATCCTAAGAGGGGTGCTTAGAACTAAGCACATCACTGAAGTTGTGTCTCTGCCCCCCCCAAACTTACTGAATACAGAATTGTTTTTTTTTAACATTTGCCTAATATATAATAGGCACTTAATGTAATTAGAACTTCCTACTCTCCCTTTATTCTGGACTTTTTGGGCACTACAACAGAAAAATGTTTTGGTTTTTTTAGCTAACATGTAACACTGTTTACTTATGGTGACCTCAGAGATGCCTAAAAATTACCATATTTTAGTGAAATATATTTAACTTTAAACCAAGAACCGAATTCATCTTAATGTTAGCTATCTTCAGAACATTTAATTCAGGAGGGTTGGTCTGAATGTAGTGCTTGCTTTATAAGGTAAATGAGGCCACACAGTATCAATGGCTCTCAGATCTAGGGCTGGGGAAAAGAAAGGGTAGCTAAGAGAAGTGATTTGATGTTCAATAATAAATTTGAAATATTAAACAGAAAGTCAGTGAAAAATTAGAAACTTCAGAACTTTTTGCTGAAATCTTTGAGAAACAGGCAGATATCTTAGCCTGGGCTGGGGCAGAGCCATTGCCAAATACCTCTGAACAGCGTGTTTCAGAACCAAGCTCTACCCTTAGCCTGTAGGAGTTTATGCCACACAAGAAATGGGCCACACTCCCAACAGCCTAACTCACGATGTTTATTAGGCACCAGCCAAGGCATAGGGGCCTAGGAAGGGTTGGGGGAGGACAAGCTGCCAGCCTTCTCCCAAGCCACTGCCACGAATCAAGGTTTAGGATGTTCAGAGGACCAGAAGTCTCAAAGCTCCCAATAAATAGCTAGGAAGAGAACACTCTCTGACCTCCCCAACTCTGTGTGTATTTGCTAGGGAATGAGATCTGCACGAGAAAAGGTATGGGGGGGGTCCCCTCAATTACAGTTCAAGGCGGGGTGGGAAGCTGAAAATAGCAGGAAAGGGAGGGGGGTGATTGAAGAAACAGGAGCACTGTGGGACATTTAGGATAATATTTGGTTTCTCAGATTGGATGAGGAACAGAGGTATCTATTAATTTAGAAGATCAGAACTTATAGCTCAGAGGATACAACAAAAGGGGAAAGGACACATAGCTGGCAAAGACCAGAAAGACCCTATTCTCACCAGGATATGCCAAGTGTCCCTTCTCCAGTTCCTACTACGACCAGCGTTTCTGCTCTGAGGGATCAGACGCCCAAGGATGGGTGTTCAGAGCCAAGGATCTCCCCTAGCTCCATGCCCAGAGCTGGCAAGGCACCCCTACTCCAAAGGCAATCGGGAACACGGCATAAAAACTCTGGCAGTCAGAGGAGGAAGCATCGATGCAGGTATACACAACAGGTACACTCAGTATTATGGGGTGGGCGGGGCAAGGGAACATAGTCCATAAAGACCTTAAGTAGGTAGAAATAGGTACATTTGCTAGCAGCAGAGAACAGAGTGTGGGAGGTGGGGTAAAAGACTTAATGAGAGCAATTTGAATAACAGGTCCCATTCTCAGAAACAACAGCCTCAATGGCCATAGCGGGACCGTGCTGGTGTCAAGTAGTCTTGGAGTAAGAGCTGAGGAAGGAATTGGAATGGGGGCAGAAGACAAGTGGGGCAGGCAGGCAGTTTCTCCACAGCATCATCACCCCTCCCAGCACCCGATGGCTCTGCTGACTTCAGGTGTTCACTCATGGTTAGGGAGGGGAAGGGAAGGGTGAAGAATTCACACGATCAGACCTTGTTCTCCGTTGGCACTTGCTGGGCTTGACAGATTCAAGGTGTCAAGGTCAAAGTGGAAGGTAGGGCATGTTTCCCCTGCAAGGTCCTTTGGGAGATGACCCAAATCCTGAAGCTGCTGCATGAGATCTAGCACCATCTCGAAGAGGGCCTTCTGTGTGGCCTCACTGTCTGCAGCTGTCTCTTTTTCAAACTGTTCAAAAATCTTGCCCATTATATTGTGCTGTTCCTGATATTTCTCAAATTGTTCTGGGGGCAGTGCTTCACAGTGGCTCTGCAACCCCTCTGGGTATTCCTCTGTGATTTCTTTTAGTGATGGATATAGAACATCCTTAGATAATTGGTTCTGCATAATGCTCTGTGTAATGGGAAGTATATTGCCTTCTCCTTCCCCTTCTTCTATGCCCAGCCCCTCCACGGCCTTGGTCAGCTCCTCTTCAGACATGCCAGAGTTCTGAAAGTCAGTGGCATTCTTTGCTAGTCCACTGAGAGTTTCCTTCAGGCAGGAAGCAAACTCTTGTTGGGATGTTGTATCACTGCCCACTCTCCCTGCTGCCTCAGATTGCTTCTGGAACTGCTCTACCAGGTGGGGCTCCTCCTCAGCCAGCTCTTTCATAGCCTTCTCAAACTCTGCAGTGGCTTGGCATGCTAGCTCACTGTCAAACAGTTCTTGGAAGAATTCTCGGGAGACAAGAGGGCGTTTTTAGCTGTGTCTGCAGGCGAGCTCTTCTGGGAACCCGAAGCATCAGGGCCTTGGTGATAGAAGGGCGTGCTGGAGACTGTTTGAGTTTATTGAAATCATCAAGGGCACTTTCCAGAAGTTCGTCCATGTACAGGTCGGTGACCAATGTGCTCTCTTCTTCTGCCATGGCCATCTTGCTGCCTTCAGCTTGCTCTCTATTCTCCAGTTTGAAACTGTATATTTTATTAATGTGTTGTCTGTTTGAATGCATTTATTAATGGCCAGATAAAAGGAGGCTCAGTTTCCTTTCTTTGCTTTATTTTGGTCTTCATTATTTCAAATCAGGAAGGACCTCACTTATCTATTCACACGAATTCATACAACAACAATAATAATTAATAATAATAGTAATAAATGCCTTTTGAGTCTAAACCAGCTATTTCCTGAACTGTGAAGAAGTCTTGAGTTCTAATTTGACTTCAGACACCTACTAACTGTGTGACCTTGGGAAAACCACTCAAAATCTGCTTGCCTCAGTGTCCTCAACTATAAAATTGGCATAATGATAGCACAGGATTTTTGTGAGGATTTAATGAGATAATAACTCTAAAAAGTGCCTCTCACATAATAAGTGTTGTATAATTGCATAATCCCTTCCATTCCCATCATTCTATGCACTGGGCTTAAAACAAAAGTAGTTAATCCTACTGTAAGGAAGTTCCATCTTATGAGGAGAGATTATATTATAACACAATGATAGCACTGATCTCCCCAGGTTGTTGCAAGAAAGCCAGATTCAGGATCCATAGTAAGGACAGCACAAGATTTAGTGGCTTCCCTATTAAAGGAATGGAGACCTTAGAATATGATGTCCCAGAAGGCAAAATAGCTAGGATCAGAACCAAGAATAACCTATACAGCAAAACTCAGTGTATTCCTTGAGGATAAAAATGGATATTTCATGAAACAGAGGAGAATCAAATGTTCCTGATTAAAAGAGAGAGAGCTGAATAAAAAATCTAATGATGAAACACAAGAATCAAGAGAAACATAAAAAGGTAAACATGGATGAGTAACCATAAAGGTCTCAATAAAACTAAACTATTTACTTTCCTAAATGGTAAAATGATAAACGTAACTCCTAAGAACTTTAACATTAATTAAGGCTGTTAAAAGGAGTTACAGAGGGGAGTCAACTATGCTAGAATGTTGCCCAAAGAAAATCAAGGAGAGACAAAGAGGGACGCACTGGGAGAAGGATGAAGGCGGTGTAGGATGGGGAAAATATTCTCACAAAAAGAAGTACACAAGGAAGAACTTTAATAGTGGAGGGGGGAATGGGGATGGTGGCAATGGGCAATGCTTAAATCACATTCTTATCAGAATCATTTCAGAGAGAGAAGAATATATATGTATACACACACATACACACACTCAGTTGTGTGTAGAAATGTAACTTGCCCAAGAGGGAAATAGGAGTGGAAGGGGATAAGAGAAAGGCAGGGAATGATAAAAGGAAGGACAGATTAATGGATACAGTGGTTAGAAGAAAAATAGATTTTTTGAGGAGGGATGAGAGAGAGAGAGAGAGAGAGAGAGAGAGAGAGAGAGAGAGAGAGAAAGGAGAGAGAAAGAGACAGAGAGAAGAAGAAGATGATGATGATGATGATGAAGAAAGAGGAAAAGGAAGAGGAGGAGGAAGAGGAGGAGGAAAAATGGAATGGAGGGAAATATACAGTTTAATAATCATAACAGGAATGTCAATGGGATGAACTGACCCACAAAACAGAAAGCCGATAGCAAAACAAATTAGAAACTAGAATTCATTTACAAATGACACATTTGAAACAGAAATAATAATAAAAGCCTGTAGCAGAATCTGATATGTTTCAGTTTAACTAAAAACAGAGGAACAACCATGATCTCAGACAAAGACAAAGCAAAACAGACCTAACTAAGAGGAACAATCGGGGGGTGGAGCCAAGA
>JAQQSZ010005939.1:0-13740 GCA_028646595.1 Phalanger gymnotis | reverse complement strand
GGTTATTCCCTTCTTGAACCAGGTCAGATGACAGTAAAGCGCAAATACTGCTCTTCGCCCTCCCTTCTTTCCCTCTACTATAATATGTTTTTGTGCCTCTTCATTTGGTGTAATTTAGCCTTTTCTACTACCTCCTTACCTCTTCTCTCATAGCCCTCCCTTTACATCTCTTACTTATGTTTTTTATCCTTAAATCAGTTATTTTATACAGGCATTCACAATCTATGTGTATCCCTTTCAATTGTCATAATAGCTGTACTATTCTCAAGACTGACATATATATGTATACATATAAAGCATACATAAGATGATATAATCCTATATGAAGACGCAAATAATTTGCCCTTATTGATTAATAAGGTTTGTGGGGGTTTTTCCCTCTGTTTACCTTTTTATGTCTCTCTTGAGTTTTGCATTTGGAGATCAAATTTTCCATTGAGGTCTGGCCTTTTCATCAGGAAGTTCTGGAATTCCCTTATTTCATTGAATGTCCATCTCCTTGCCTGAAAAATTATGCTTAGTCTTGCTGGGTAGTTGATCCTTGGTTGTAGTCCCAGCTCCTTTGCCCTTTGGAATGTCATATTCCAATTTCTCCTGTCTTTTAATATGGAAGCTGAGAGATTCTGTGTGATCCTGACTGTAGTTCCACGATATTTGAATTGTTTCTTTTTGGCTGCTTGCAGTATTTTCTCCTTGACTTTGTAGTTCTGAAATTTGGCTATAATATTTCTTGGTGTTTTCAGTTTGGGATGTCTTTCAGGGGGTGATTGGTGAATTCTTTCAATGATTATTTTGCCATCTGGCTCTAGGACCTCTGGGCAGTTGTCTTTGATAATGTCTTCGAAGATGCTGTCAAGGCTCTTTTTTTCATCGTGGATTTCTGGTAGACCAATAACTCTTAAATTGTCTCTCCTGGATCTATTTTCCAGGTCAGTTGTTTTCCCAATCAGATATTTCACATTTTTTTCTATTTTTTCATTCTTTACATTTTGTTTTACTACTTCTTGGTGCCTCATAGAGTCATTATCTTCCACTTGCTCAACTCTAATTTTTAATGAGTTAGTGATTTCATTTTGCTTTTGAGTCTCTTTTTCCAATCGGTTGATTTTACCTCTCAGGGTGTCATTTTCTCTATTTAGATTCTGAATCTCCATAGCCATTTTGGCATCTTATTCTTTAGGGACTTGATTTCATCAGTGGATTTTTTTCCATTTTTTCTTTTAGCTCCCTAATTTGGTTTTTGAAATCCTCCTTTAGCTCTTCCAGCAATGCTTTTTGGGCTGGAGACCAGTTCACATTACTGTTTGAGGTATCAGATGTATCTATAGTATCATTGCTGTACTCTTCCAAATTGGTATTTTGATCCTCCCTGTTTCCATAAAAAGAACCAATGGTCCTCGGTTTTTTTGTGTTCTTCTTCATGTTGGTTAGCCTTTTCCTGGCTTTACAATAAATTTCTGCTTTTGGGGCTCAGGGCCCTCTGTCCCAGCTTTCTTATTCTGGGGATTGTGAGTCTAGTTGTTGTCTTTGTGAATTATAGCTTTCAGTTTCCTGAGGTGTGGGGGAGGGGTTTGGCTCCCTGATGTCTCTTTCCCTAGGGGTGCTCCCAGCACTGTTGCTCTTCAACAGTGGTCTCAGCTCTTTATTGTTTGAGCTGGTGTGGGCATTTCCCCTAGAGGAGTAAAGATTACGTCTGGGCTCCTGGTGTTGACCCCTGCTGGCTCTGCCCTTCTGGGACTAATGAACTTCTACTATTTGGCCACTGAAGCGCCACTTCTATCTCTTCTGTTCCAGTGTTCTTTTTTTTTTCCTCAGGAATTCTCTGGGGGGGGGGGGGGGGGATTAGAGCCATTTACCTGGCCATTATGTCTCCTGGAAGTTCATGAAGCCATGTTTCATACCTTTGGGCTGCAAGGAGTTGATGTTTCACGGCCAGTGGCATTGCACTGCCTCTTGTCGCTTCCACAGATTGCCGTCTTGTGTTGGGAGGCCTGGGGATCTCCACTGGTTTCGGGTGACCAGCTTTCTCCCAGCCTGTCTCCCATGTGGGTTTCCCGGCCGGCCGCTTCTGCTTTGGTCTGGAGCAGCTCCGCACATTGAGCGCTCTCCTAGCCTACAGATTCGTGCCTTCTGCTTTTCAGACTCTCCCGGCTTGGAAATTTGCCCCATTCAGACTTCTTGAGGTTTCTAACTCTCTCAAATCTGCTCAAATTCACTTTTTTATAGGAATCTGACAGAACTTGTGAGAGATCTCCAGTGAGGCACTGTTCTCATGTGGCCATCTTGCCTCTGCCCCAAGTTCAGTGATTCTTAAATAATCATTTCTTGTCATATATTCCAGATCAGTTGTTTCTAATATCAACTATCTCATTTTTTCTTCTATTTTTAAAAATCTTTTTATTTTGTTCATTTTTTCTCTGCCTCATGGGGCCATGGATTTCTGTTTGGAATATTCTAATTTTCAGGGAGTCCATTTTGTGGCAAAATTTACCACTTTCTCCTTTGAACTATTTATTCTCCTTCCAATTCTTGCCTCCAGAGTTTTTATTTTGTTTTTTATCTCTTTCTTTGTTTCTTCTAGGCATTTGTATAGTCCTTGTGGAAGCTCTTTCCTCCTTTCTCCCTTTAAACTACTTCTTGCTGTTGTAACAGAGTTTCTGTCCTAAGGGGAGAATCTCCAGATTTGTAATACTTTGTGATGCTGGTGGATGATTTCTTTAAGTTAGTCATGTCTTCAACTTTAGTTCATGAGTTGGGACTTTGTACCAGGGTCTGTCTCCACCCCGTCCTGAACTTAGGAGTGGAGGGAAGTTGTCAGCTTGGCCTTGTCCTGGGTCCTTGACTTCCTGTACTGACCTCCACCTACCCTGGATCTTTGAGGTCCAGAGCCCTGGATTTTAAGACTCTCTCTGGCAATTCAGGACAAGAGTATTAGAGACCTCAGAGCCATACTGTTCCATTCTGGTCACTGATGCTGCTCCTTCCCGATACTTCCTAGATTCTCATCCTGGGGCTTTTTCAAGAGAGCCATTTGCTCTTGCTGCCTTAGGACATAGAGCCCTGAAGGTCATGCCTATCCCTGCTGATCTCTGGTCATGCTAACAGAGTGCGTGTTGGTTTTTCTAGGGCCCTGGGCCTGGGGTTGGGTGCAGAGAGGTGATTTTCCTACTGTTCTCTAGCTTCCGTAAGATGTCTTGTGCAGTTTTTGTATGGGAGGAGTCATTTAATGTTTTATTTTGTTTTTTTTTCCACCTCATTGGATTTCTTTATCATTATTTAGTCTAGTGCAAACATGAGGTTTTGTTTTTTTTGGATGTGTGGGAGGTGAGTGATCTTCCTCCTATTTTGGAAGCCCTGAAAAAGAGATTTTGTATGAATACCTTGACTTCCAGAAACACTCAAATTTAGAGACCAGTTCCTACAACACGTTATGAGAATCTGAGCGTCTCTATAAAATGTCGTATATATAGCTGAAAAGTAAAAAAAAAAAATAGTCATTCATCTAACTCTTCTGTGGTATGATTGTCTGAATTTCCCCCTTTCCACTTAGATGTTTGCCATTCTGTAGGCTCAGCCTAAATGCTTTTAAGCTGGGCTGAGATGAAATTATTTTTTTCAAATTGATTAAGACATTAATATTAAAACAAAACAGCCAAATTCAGCTAGAGGAAGAAACAGAATTATTTTCTGTTGATATTACCTGCTCTCATAGACCCGTGTGCTATTAGCTTTGTTCCCTGTGTCCTTTTAGACAAATCACTTAACCTTTCTTTGAATTCAATTTTCTCAGAAGATTGAACTAGGGGGTACAGTGAATAGAGAGATCACTGAACAGGAAGAACTGAGTTCAAATCCACCCTTCCCCTCCCCCTCCCAACATTTATTAGCTGTGCGATATTGGGCAAGTCACTTGACGTCTATCTGCCTCTGTTTTTTTTTTTATCTGTAAAATGGGGGTATTAATAGCACCTACTTCTTGGTGAGAATCAAATGAGAATATCTGTAGAATGCTTTGCAAACATTAAAGTGCTCTATAAATGCTAGGTATTGTATTATCATCATTATTACCAGCTCTAAATCTGATTCTGTTATCTGTTGTACTCTAGATTGTTCAGTAAGGATAAGGAGCGAGCACTAGGTCTGGAGTTAGGATGAAAAATCTGAATTCAAATTTAGCTTCAGATACTTGTTAGCCGTGTGACCCTGGACAAGTCACTTAACCCTGTTTGCCTCAGTTTCCTCATTTGTTGGAGGGAAATGGCAAACCACTCCAGTATCACTGCCAAGAAAACCCCAAATGGGGTCATGAAGAGTGGGACATGACCAAAACATGACTGAACAAGAATGAAACAACAACATGGTTTAACACCTCTTAGATGAGACAAATGAAATTAAGCCACTTCTCACGTGGTTAGGGGAAAAATTCTGAAGCATACCTTCAAGCTGTGGAGGAAACCATGACAACCTCTCCTCTTGAGCCTATAGCTTACAATCAGAATACTGCAATACATTTTCCACATCTGTATTCTCACATCATAGGCGGTTTAACAGGGAGGTAAGAGGTGACAGAGAGATGAGCCCACTGTACTCCCTACAACCATCGTTCCTTCTGGCAACTATTTACGAGGCCATCATCCACTTATTTCTACCACCTACTTCAGTGATGACTTTAGGTAGGCATCTTCAAGATTCTATGAGTCACCTATCTAGCTAAGCAAGATTAATATTTTTCTCCTCCTCTTTGGGATGGTGCTTAAATACTGGAAGATCTTTTGTCTATTCTCGGAACTTACTGAGGACTAAGGGGACAGTACGTATCCCCTTGGATAAACAAGGCAATTTTGGGCATTGCAGCCTCCTCGAGTCAACCGAAGCATCTATGCTGGTCCGTTGCAGCCTTGGAATATAGATCTGAATGATGAGATCGATAAATAGCCTCTCAAGTAGGGGCATTTCATAATAGCTCACCCGGTTAAGGAATCAGAAACACAGTTATAGGGTTACAAAAGACAAGGAGAACACACAGCTTTTACTTAATTTAAAAAAACAACTCACAATCAATCAAGAAGCTCTTATTAAGCACTTAGTGTATATCGGCCACTGTCCAAGTGACAGTGGTAGAAAGAAAAAAAAAAAAACAGCCTCTGCCTTTAAGGATCATATTGAGGAAAGGAGTCCACATGTAAGTAGATAGAAAATATAAGCAAAGTAAATACAAAGTAATTTCAGAGAGGAGACATTCACAGCTGGGGAGATCAAGAAAGGCTTCATATAAATGTGGCGCTTGAGCTGAACTTTAAAAGGAAATTGGGAATTCTGAGAGGCAGAAGTGAGGAAGAAATACACTCTAAGAACAAGGGACAGCCTATGCAATGGCACAGAGATGGTAGATGGAATATCTCATGAGAGGAATGGTAAAAAGAATACTATGGTTAGCTCACAGAAGGGGTGAAGGAGAGTAATGTATAATAAGCCTGAAAAACCAAGGTGGAGCCAGTTGTGAAGTAATCTACACGACAAAAAAAAAGAGTTCATATTTGATACTAGAGGAAATGTAGAGTCCCTTTAGCTTCCTGAGCAAGGCGGTGACAAGGTCAGACCTATGCTTGAGGAGTATCACTTTAGCATTTCCTAGAGGACGAGCTGGACAGGATAGAGTCTGGAAGCATGCAAATCAATCAGAAAGCTATTGTGTAGCTATTGCACATGGTCCAGATGAGAGGCAATAAAGGCCTAAACTGAGATGATGGTCAAGGGAGGAGACAGAAAGGTACTTTTACGTGCAGCTAGAATCAAAGAGAGTTGCCACCTGATTGGATACATGGGGTGAGAAAGAGGGAGGAATTGAAGATGATTCCAAGATGGGAGCCTGCGTGACTGAAAGGATGAGATTGTCCTTGACAGAAATGGGGAGGTTCAGAAGAAGGACAACAGGTTTTGTGGGAAAGTTTTAAAAATATACTTGTGGTTTTATACATGTTGGTTTTGAGATGCCTCAAAAGACAGATGTGTAATTTGGTGGACACACCCTGGGATTTGAAGTCAAGAGACCTGGGTTCAGATCTCAATTCTGCTACTTAATACTTATATGACCTTGGACAAGTCACTTAACAGATGTGGGTCTTAGTTTCCGTAACTGTAAGATGAAAGGGTTGGACTCATGTTTTCTAAGGTCCCTTTCAGCTCTGTCAGTGATTCTATGAACATGATTCTCTTCTGTACCCTTTCTAGTGTGTAGGATTTTTTTTTTAGCAATTTTTTTTCTGGTTTTCTTTGACAGCTAGTGGGTTAGTTTTCATTGGGTAACACTTGAAACAGAAAAAAAAGGTATATGTTTTGTGGGAACAAGGATCAAGAGAGGTAGAGGATCAGTGAATGGAAGGAAGGCAGTGCCTGGGGCATAGGAGGAGTTACTGAACCTTAACTCATATCTAAACATTTTTATAGAGCAGCTGTTTAAGCATGTTATTAAAATCTTCATCTGTGCTAAAAGATTCAATTGTTCTATTTTGTAGAGCTGAAGGAAGAGACGGTGGAGTCATATGCATATATATGAACATATGCACAAGTATGCATACATATATAATAAATATAGTGTATAAATGTGAATATAAACATGCATATTATACAAACACATATAAACCCATACAAACACATTATCCATCTATCTAAAAAATGAGAAAAAAAGTTGACTCTGGTTGTTTTAAATACACTTCATTCACTATTAAAGTACTCAATTGGCCAACAAATGTACTTATATTTTTAATGTGTTTTCCACTTTAAGTACAAATCCATAGTGGTTTGTCATGTCAATAGATATTTTGGTAGATAATACAATACTGAGTTTGGGTAAAATTTCTTACAGGAGTCTTTGAAGATCTCTAGCTGTATAAGTACAGTAACTGCATTTTAAAAGGATACACACCTGCCATTTTGAATCACTTAAAACTTAAAAGTAATTTTAAAAGTGATTGTACCTCATAACATATAGAAAAGTTATGTTCCTATGTATGTATCCAAGTCAGAATTCCGTTTAATTCAATTCAAAACACCTTTATCAAGGACTTCCTAGGTGCAAGGTACCATCTTAGGAACTGGGGATAGCAAGACTAAAAAAAAAAAAGGAAATAGTTCCTGCCTTCAAGGAGTTGACATTCTAAGGACAGGATAGGACACGTACACAGATAAGTAATTACAAGGTACACACAAAATAAGTTGAGGTTGGAGAGCTTTAACAATTAGGGGGATCAGCAAAAACTTGGTTTAGGAAGTAGTGAACCATGCCTTGAAGAGAGGGAGTCTTTTTAGATGTGGAGGTGAAGAGGGAAGGAATTTTAGGCATCATGACCAGCCTGGACTGTGAAATATCAAGTACAGGGAAGAGCAAATCAGTCACTGGCTGGAATACAGAGCATGTGAAGAAGTGTTTGTTGTTTTATATTAGTATAAACATGGGAAAAATGTGAGCATATGAACTTACATTTTGAAAAGTTGGTCATAGTTAGTTTTTGAGCTCTTAATTATGGACCAAAGCCGACTGAATATTAAAAAAACGTAGCAGGCATCATTGTTGCAATCGTTCTATACATGCGTATGCATGTTGCAGAGACACATACACAGAGAGAGAGACAGAGATACAGAGACAGAGAGAAATTACATTGTAACGGGGAAGACACCACACGGTGGGAGCTGGGAATTGTCTTAAAGTGGTGTGGAGATGTGGCTCTGAGAAAGACACGGTTCACCCATCAGAGCTTGGTGTCTCAGGGGCACTTTGCAGAGTCCAGAGTTTTAGAGAGGGGGACAGGGGGACAGTGTAGGCAGCCTGTTGTGGAGATGTCCAAGAAAGTAAACAAACAAACAAACCAAAAAAAGATACAGGAGATAGCTTTTTGGAGGAAAGGTTTTCTTTCTTACATCACTGTTGGGCGTGTTCTATATACTCCCATATTCCCTGATGTAGTAGACTCTTTTTTCAGAGAGTTCTCTCTGCAGCAGCCACTCCAGCCTCTCCCACTTAGGAAATCTACTCCAGCAGAGCGTACTGATGCACTCCACAAATGGGCCAACCCTGCCTCCCACCCCATTACAAAAAAGGTAAGATCATTTGGAGAGAAAGGGCACTAGCAGCTGGGAGGGGATCAAGAAAAGCTTTAAGAGAGAAAGCAACAGCTGAGGTGAGATTTGAAAGAAACGAGTGATTCCAAGAGATTAAGGTGAAGCGGAAGTGCGTTCCAGGTTAAGGGGAGATGAGAGATGCAATTCTTTTTTGGAAGAAGAGCAAGAAGTTAGGTTCGTCTGAGTATAAGATGTAATGTTATAATAAGTCTGGAAAGACAAGTTACGGCCAGGTTGTGAAGGGATTTAAAAGAGTTTATATCATACAATTGTAATGAGAGTTCTAGCTGTGGGGTCGTAGGAGCCAGGATTTGGGGAGGAGAGGATGGTTGCACCTGCCAGCCTGGCGAGGGAGTGCAGAGAAGCTGGGTACCTCCACGTGAAGGGATCTGACCATTCTCCAAGCAAGCTCCAAGCTCTCCATTACCCAATGTCAAGAGGGACAGATTTGGGGTCAGAGTACTTGGATTCAAATCCCAGTTCTGCTGTTTAGTATCTGTGTGATTGACCTTGGGAGACTGGCTTTACTTCACCTCTCTACCCCTCAGTTTCCTCCTCTGGAAAAATGAGGGGATTGGAATGAATGATCTCTAAGGTCCATTCGAGCTAAAAAGCTATGATATTATGATCTAGAGACAATAGAGAACCCCTGAAATTTAATGAGTGGGAGAGATACATGATTAGAGTGCCATAGAAAAATCAATTTAGCAGTTATATAGAGAATGTATGGTAGTGGGAAGATACTTGAGGCAGAGAGATCCATTAGGAGACTACTGAAGTAGTCTGGGCACCAGGGTATGAGGCTTGAACTAGGGTGCTGGGCATTGGAGTAATGAAAATAGGACGGACATGAGAAATATCATTTCAGCAAAAACAAAAAATAAAGCATAGGAATAAGGATTAAAAAAATGTTTATAGGTATTGAATGAGATTCCAAGTCTTCCTGGTTCCTTTTCCCACAAAGATCTTGTGCTTGAGACAACAACTTTGTCCTGCTGAGAAGAAACTTTTGATTAATTAGTCTTATGATCATCTAGGGGGAGGAGGTAGAGACAACGGGAACACAGGGAGTGCAAATCTCCATCCATGGCAGGGTGTGAGGTCAGCAGAAGCAGTTGGCTTTGATTTCATTTGGTAGATTTCAATCTTATGTCCTCAACTAAGTGATTTAGGAAGTTGATTTGTAGATGGTCCCTAGGAAGCCCATTAGGATATGTTACCTGTCCCCTACTCCATTCCCACAAGTAAATATTTCAAATCCTTCACACTTTTTATGAGATTTTTGTAGGAAAACAGAATGTATGGGGCATATACCAGTGCCGGAATGTCCTAGGGCCAACAATCCTTAGATCTTAAATCTTTGGCAAATGTAGCTATCCTGAGCTACAAGTGAATCAAGCTTAGCACAACCTAGTTTATGCTTACTCAACTGGATTCAATCAATACCAATTAAGCTCCTACGGTGTGCATATGGCAAGTCATCTTGCCCAGTTCTAGAGAGAAACAACCAGAGGGGTAGCTAAGGACAGAAGGTGGGGCTGATTTAATTTATGGTTCTGTATTTGTTTCAAACTAGCTACAGGGCACTCTTTAGTCACTGACCTGGTTTCCACGTGGTTCTCCTAGAGCCACAACAATGACTAGAGCGGCTAGCATTTACATAGAATTTTAAGGTTAGCAAAGCATTTTACATGTGTCATCTCATTTGATCCTCACAACCACCCAGTGAGGTAGATGCTTTCATTGTCCTCATTTACCAGATGAGGAAACAGAGATTGGGAAAGATTAAGGGACTTTGCCGAGAGTCACACAGCTAATAAATGCCTGAGGCAGCATTTGAATTCAGGGCTTCCTGACTCCAGGTCTAGTTCTCTATCCATGGCTCCACTTTGTCACCTATGAACAAAATCAAACGCAAATAAATTGAATATTGTCGATCGCTATGAAGAATCAGAATTGATTTAAATTATTTTCTAGGATCACTTACCTTGCTCTTTTCACCAATTTGCACTTCTCTTAAACTCTTGATTGGGAGTGTTCAGGTCAGAGTTAAGGTAGGATTTAGGGAAGACAGGATGGAGTAAAACTGACTGACTAGTATTATTCATGGAAACAGCTTGGTTTGTTGTTGTTTTGCCTATGAGTAGAACTTAGAGCTATGGTTGTCAGACTTTCTCATTTCTACGAACCACTTAGATGAGGAAAAAGGACATGGGGGTCATCTACCCCACCCTTTCCCATATATCAACCCAAAAACAAACAAACCATAAACTAAAACTTCTGGATACTCTTTTTGAAGAGATACCAATGGGGTAAATCAAGAACATTTCCGTACAATCTCCCTTTTTAGAGGCTAAGATTGTTGCAGAACCAATAGTTGTGCAGAACATCTGCCTATCATTGGGTCTGCCTAATTTATGCATAGAACCCACAAGAGAAATCCTGGGAAGTACAGTGTACTGAAGAGAGCTCTTGATTTGGAGTTGGCAGATCGATATTTGAATCCCAGTTTTGCTATTGGCTTGCCGTGTGATCTTAGGGAAATCAGCCAAATATGCATTTTAAGATGTGGCCAATGTGGGAATTTGTTTTGTCAGACTATACAGCTAGGTATCGAGGGCTTTATTTTTCTAGTTTATTCTTTTTATTGGATCAATGGGGATGGGGAGAGGGGAATTGAAGGTAGTAAGTGGGACAATTTATTAAAATAAAATGTAAGTAAAGGAAAAATACCAAGAGGAAAACAATAAAGTGCAGAAGGGCACACACATTACAGTTTGTTAAAGTTGTTTTTTACACTTAATATGCATACACAGGGTGTCCCAAAAGTCCTAGCATAGTTTTAAACTTGGATAACTTCAGAAATGTGAATGCTATAAACTTACAAAAAGCATCATTTGAAAATCTAATTATTTAAATTTATTTTCTACTTATATAGCTTTGTAAATTTTAAATAAGATTTTAATTTCAAGTTAAACAGGACACCTTTTCACTATGTTTTGCAGGTGTGACAGTTTCTGTTTGACATTTTCTCAGATGGGTCAGTAGAAGAGGTCCTCTTGCTTGACCACCTCAATCACCTGATCTGTTTTCTTATGGGGTCACATCAACACTGTCCTGCTTATAGCAAAACCTCATTCTCTGAATGATCTTAAGGTTAGGATTACACGTGCTGTCCTTTCAGTCACTGAGCAGCAGCCGAAAAAAGTTTTACAACATTCCAAAATCGACTAGAGCTATGTATAGCACAGGATGATGGTTATATTGAATTTTTAATAAGGAATAAGTCAATATTTAAAAAATGTAAATAATTAACCTTTTAAGTGTTGCTTTGATAAGTTTGTAGCATTTGTATTTCTGAAGTTATTCAAGTTTTAAATTGCCCTAAGATTTTGAGGACATACTTTATTTCTTAAAAAAAAAAACAAACCAAATCTTATGTACACGGCTTCACAGTTTTTTATACCAACCTCTTTTTTGCTCTTCCTTGTAAACTGAAATGTTTGTATTAATTAATTACTAAGTTGACTGTGAAAAAGAAAGGCTTAAAAAAGAAGAAAGTCAATCAACCTTTTTTGGCTTCGGTTTCTGTATCGGTAAAAAGGGGGGGGGCAGCTGAATTAGATGATCTTTAAGGTCCTCTCCAACTTTAGATTATGTTTCTCTTAATTCACTGAAAGTTGTATTCATGAAGAAGGAAGGAGGGTGTCTGAACTATTGAAGTATTCGAAAGGACTTTATCATGTGATAGTCTCGTCACAACAAAGCAGCTCTGTGGCACGAGGAGGGATTCAGCCCCCATTGCAAGGGTGTTAATTCATGACAGAAATGAAAATAAAGCTATAGGTAAAAACATGAATGCTATTAAAACCAACTCATCGGCCACCCAGAGGGTTTTCATGGACCACTAGTGGTCTGCAGACCACACTTTGAGAAGGAGGCCCTAGTAACCTAAACCAATCATAGTGCTTTTGTAATGCTCAAAATATAGCTAAAAAGTTACTCACCATGTAGAATCCAGTCCAATGTGAACTATTATTCCTGCTAGAACTCAGTTTCTGGGAATTTTAATTACAGTATTTTGAGATGCTTCATTTATTGCTCCTAGAGGTAATAGACATGCTCAACTATTTTATTAAGTCATTTACTATCCTGTTTTGCAACGGTTAGTCTCTAATTAGCTTTGATTTGCTTATCTGCCCATATTCTCTTTTACTAGCTCAATATGATAATTTCTAAAAGAAAAGAAAAAGCTTGCTTGTATCACTGTTCTATTATATCCTAAATTCCAATATAAACAGGTCTCTGAATTTCCAATAGAAGCAGCTGAAGATACAGTGGATAGAATGCTGGGCCTAGAATCAGGAAGACCTGGGTTAAAAATCTGGCCTCAGAAACTATACTAGCTATGTGACCCTTTCTGTGAAGCTCAAATGCGATAATATTTCAAATCATTACTTAGCACTGTGTCTGGCACGTAAGAGGTGTTATATAAAAATGTGTATTCCTTTCCCAGTTATTTTTATTACCTTTTTTTGCTTTTTAAAGAAATCTTCTTTGTGTTTTTATTTTGAGATTTTCACATTCTGCCCTTTTATCTCCAAAATAATGTTATAACCTTCATCTTTCTCTTTTCTCAACCAGGTAATACAAATAGTAGGTTTGACTGGAAGGTCTTGGACGGTCCCCCAAACCATGTCCCTCACTGGTCTTCTGTGGTGTCTTAAATATATATGTAGAATAAGAATTGTAAGCAGGGCATTCATCCAGGGCTCCGAATTTCAAGAGCACAGAGAATACTTCAACAATTCAAAAGCAGAGCAAAGCACCTAGTTTCCAAGAACAGTTTAAAATAGGAAGCTACCAGAGAGCAGGCTGCTGTGAGGTAATATCCACTTCAACTAAGATACTTCATGTTGCTTGCCCTGATACAGTCTGCAGTGCTTGCTCCCAGCACAAAAATTCCTAGTTAAGACTCTTGGTATAATGTCATAAGGTGGAAGAGGTGGGATAGGGCATGGGAGGGAAGTCTCATAGAGGAAGAAGGATGGTGGGAAGCTGAAGGGAAGGACACAAGGAGTTTTATGAAGGACCTTTGCTACTTTAGTTTTGCCTTAAGCAGTCCTGGAGATGAGCTTTGCTGAAAGGGGATTTGCTTGTCATACAACATTTTTTAGATGTTTTCAAAATCCTTTAAATGTTCAAATGCTCCACAGGGGCAATTTGATCATGTATTGAACCAGACCCTCCTCCGTCTAAGTGTCTAACTTAACTAAGAAGTTTCTGGTGGTGCCTTAAGCATATTTCTCATTAAAAGTGGTTTCCCCTTCACCTGATTGGAGAATGGCTAGGCTTTTTTAGTAGTGGGCTTTGGGTTGTTGTTTGTTTTCCTCAATTTGAAGTAATTGTGTAATTACTTTAAAAAACATGATTTTGGGAATATTTGTTTTATTTTTCTTTCTAAAAAACAAGTGCCTAGTTTTATTTATTAGTTCATTTTTAAATTTTTTTTATTATTTAATATATTTAGCTTTCAGCGTTGATTTTCATAGGAGTTTGAATTACAAATTTTCTCCCCATTTCTACCCTCCCCCCCACTCCAAGATGACATATATTCTGATT
>JAQQSZ010005938.1:0-13740 GCA_028646595.1 Phalanger gymnotis | reverse complement strand
GGATCTATTTGAGGAGGTGATCTGTGGATTCTTTCAATTTCTATTTTGCCCTGTGGCTCTAGAATATCAGGGCAGTTTTCCTTGATAATTTCTTGAAAGATGATATCTAGGCTCTTTTTCAGGTAGTCCAAATAATTTTTAAATTCTCTCTCCTGGATCTATTTTCCAGGTCAGTGGTTTTTCCAATGAGATAGTTCACATTGTCTTCCATTTTTTCATTCCTTTGGTTCTGTTTTATAATATCTTGATTTCTCATCAAGTCACTAGCTTCCACTTGCTCCAATCTAATTTTTAAGGTAGTATTTTCTTTGATAGTCTTTTGGACCTCCTTTTCCATTTGGCTAATATTCTGCCTTTCAAGGCATTCTTTTCCTCATTGGCTTCTTGGAGCTCTTTTGCCATTTGACTTGGTCTATTTTTAAAATTGTTGTTTTCTTCAGTATACTTTTCAGTATTTTTTTGGGCCTCCTTTAGGAAGTCATTGACTTGTTTTTCCTGGTTTTCTCGCATTCTTCTCATTTCTCTTCCCAATTTTTCCTCTACTTCTCTAACTTTCTTTTCCAAATCCTTTTTGAGCTCTTCCATGGCCTGAGACCAGTTCATGTTTTTCTTGGAGGATTTTGATGTAGGCTCTTTGACTTTGTTGATTTCTTCTGGCTGTATGTTTTGGTCTTCTTTGTCACCAAAGAAGGATTCCAAAGTGTGAGGCTGAATCTGGATGCATTTTCGCTGCCTGGCCATGTTCCCAGCCAACTTATTTGACCCTTGAGTTTTTCAGCGGGGTATGACTGCTTGTAGACTAAAGAGGTTCTATGCTCCATGCTTGGGGGGATGCGCCAGCTCTGCCTCACCAGCACCCCTCTTTCCCCAAGAACCCCTAACCTGGACTGGACTTAGATCTTCAGCAGACCCTTCACTCCTGCTCTGATCAGCCACTTAATTCCTCTCACCAGGTGGGCCTGGGGCCAGAAGCAACTGCAGCTGTAGTTCTGTAGCTGCCCCACCTCCGCTGCCCCTGGGGCGGTGGCTGAACTGTGAACTCCGTGTCCCCAGCTGCTTTTCCCACTAACCTACTCTGTTGTCTTTGGTGTTTGTGGGTTGAGAAGTCTGGTAACTGCTGCAGCTCACTGATTCAGGGCTCTAGGGCACGCTCCCCCCGGCTCCTAGTCTCATTGGTCTGCGTTGCCCATGCTGGGCTCTGCTCCGCCCAGGTCCACTCCCTTCTGCTCCCAGCTCTGTGCGGGATAGACCTTACCCAGAGACTATCTAGGCTGTCCTGGGCTAGAGCCCTGCTTCCCTCTGCTACCCTGTGGGTTCTGCAGTTCTAGAATTGGTTCAAAGCCATTTTTTTACAGGTTTTTGGAGGGACTTGGTGGGGAGCTCACACTAGTCCCTGCTTTCCAGCCGCCATCTTGGCTCCACCCCCCTCCATCTTTATTTCTTATATTGATCTTTTGAACTTCTCTAGAGATTCTCACTGTTGTTAATTTATAATTTTTATAGTGGTGGTATCTTACTATCTGCTTTGTTTTAAATTTAAATTTTCTTTTGTTTCACCGCATTTATTCTGTATATTGAATCATCTTTAAAAAATTTTTGTTTAGCTTGTGTCCCTTTTTTTCCTTGTAATGAGTCCTTTTCTCTTCCTGCTTTGTTGGTTGTTATCTTCTTTATTGGTGCATTTTTTGCTACTTTGAGACGGTGGAGGGAAGGGCTATATTTAGGACTAACCTCATCTCAACCACTTTTGCAGAAGCCCCCAACTAGTTGATTTTCATTGAATATATGGTATCTTTAGTATTCTATAATTTTGGGGTCCATAATGATTCTTTAGTTGAATCCATTTAATAATGAGGTTCTTTAATGCCAGTAAATGACGATGAATTAATATTTGAGTACTTACTATATTGAGAGAAGAAAAATATGGTTTTTAGTTACGTGATATAAGATGATATAAACTTATGACAAAGAAGACAATTAGAATTTGAGATATGGATGCAATGGAACATAGAGGATCAGGAGATCATTTTGGGCTACACAGTTCAGCAAGGACTTTACAGAAAAAATGTCTGAAGAAGCATTGTAATACAGTAGAAAGTGCACTGGTTCTTGAGTCAGAGTGCCTGATTTCAAATCCTTCTATATGTGTGTCCTTGGACTAGTCACTTCATTTCTCTGGGCCTCAGTTCCTTAGTGTAAAATTTAGATTCTGGACTAGGTGACCTTTAAGTTCCCAGCTAGTTCTGTATCTGTGATTCTACAGGACTGGAGCAAATCCTTCTGGTTGAATGGGAATATGGAGGTAGGGTAATTTTAGTGTGCAAGTGAGACTATTCATGAAATATGCAATCTACTCATGGTTTTTGATGTGTCTGGAGTGGATGAATAATTTGTTATGAAAGACCCTAAGTTCTAATAAGAATAAGAAATTTTGGCCTGTCTTTTGGGATATGGGGAGACAGGAGTTACTCTTCCTTAATTTCATTTTGTGTGGCAGACTCACCTTTATGTTTAATTTCATTTCGTTCTAATGAAATTCTAGTATTTATTGTGTAGAAATTAAATCTAACATGTGGCATCTAGTGGCGCACTTATGGTTTTTGTCAATTAAGACAATTAAGTATCCTGAAAGGGTTAATATGCTTCCCTATGGGCCCAACTTAATAAGAGGCAGTGAGGTAAGGAATAACTTAGACACTGAGGAAAAACAGAATCCATACTGAATAGTCCGTGTATGATTTTGATTTAAACCTTTTTCCAGTGGGTTTTAAGCACAGCATTTTATACAGTTTTATGTATATATTTAGAAGATCTACTTATGGCTGAGCTTTAATGAAAGCCATTAAAAGTAGAACATTTCACAAAGAGAAGGCTCAACAGATTAGAAAATCAGATACTGGGTTTTAATTTTCAGGTTGAGCAGTTATTTAAAACAGTGAAAATTAAGCTTTTTATTTCTTAATAAATCTTGTTTTTTTCCTTCTGTGGCTAGACAAATATTGAAACATACATATTTTCCAGTTATTGATTGAACATATTATTTATTACATAGCCATGCACGTAAACTGGTTATTTTATTTCATTTTGCAGAGCCTTTAGTTACTGGAGCACTGCATTTCAGGCAGTTCATCCTCAGTGATCTTCAGTTGACCTGGAAAGTATGAAGGGATTGCTTCTCATTCTCCTTAATATTTTTTGCTTCTGTTTTTCAATATTTAGTAACTATGACCTTCAGCACATGGAATATTAAAGCTGATTGTACTTGGGAAGGGTGCAATCCAATCTGTCAAGACGTCCCTTAGTAAGAGTCAAGTTGTCACTAAGTGGTATGCATAGGTGTTAACCCTAAAAAAATAAGTAGGGCCATACCAAACATAAAAGTGTAAAAATACATTCCCAATATTACAGGTATTATTATGTATGGGGGAGGTTGGCTACAAAGCATTTCATATGAAAAAGGCCAGGGGCAGGAGTGGGGAACCTGTGGCCTTGAGGCCATATGTGACCCTGGTCCTCAAGTGGGGTCCTTTGACTGAATCCAGACTTCACAGAACAAATCCCCTTAATAAAAGGATTTATTCTGTAAAACTTGGACTCAGTGAAAAGGCCCCACCTAAGGACCTAGAAGGCCATGTGTGGCCTCAAGGCTAAAGATTCCCCATTCCTGGCCCTGGTGGAGAGTTGATGATCAGTATGAGTCAACAGTGTGACTGCCTAAAGAAAGTTAATCAGATTTTAGGCTGTGCTGATGTGGTGCTCTGTCAGTATCTGGGCATATGGAGGTATGTTTTTGTGCTCATTTCCAGGCCTTTCTCTCTACTCATACGTGTACCACTCTTCCAGCCCTTCTCGCCTGGAGTAGTATTGCAACAGCCTCCTGATTTGTCTCTCTGCTTCTCTAATTCATCCTTCAGACAGCTGCCGAAGTGATTATCCTAAAGCAGAGGTCTGATGTCAGTCTGCTACTCAGTAAGCTCTAAAGGCCTTCCATTATTTCTTTGATCAAATACAAATTCTTCAGTTTGGCATTTAGAATCCTTTATAACTTAGCTTTGGTTTGTCCTTCCTGCCTTATTATAGTGTACACTCCTTCATGTACTCTATGGTATAGCACCTAGGGTGGGGAAGCTGCGGCCTTGAGGCCACATGTGGCCTTTTAGATCCTTAAGTGCGGCCTTTTGACAGAATCCAAATTTGATATGGGATATCCTTAAGTGCGGCCTTTTGATAGAATCCAAATTAATTCCAGTTGACAAATAAGGGACTTTTTCTTAATCCTTATGTTCCTTGATTCCCTAAAGCATTT
This sequence comes from Phalanger gymnotis, assembly GCA_028646595.1. NCBI lineage: Eukaryota > Metazoa > Chordata > Mammalia > Diprotodontia > Phalangeridae > Phalanger > Phalanger gymnotis. Next base: position 9,434 of record JAQQSZ010005938.1, on the reverse strand, counting down.
GACACTGAGCCTTCTCTCCTTAAAAACTCTTTTCCCTCCATTTCTAGGATCTGTATTATTCTGGTTCTCATGATTTTTCTGATCTTTGTGTTGTTGCTTTTGCTGCTTCCTGTTCTTTCTGACATCACAACATAGGCAATTCTCCTAGGTTTGGCAGTTTCAATCTTTAAATATTTTCTTCTTCTGGAGTCTCCTCCACCTTCAACTTTTGTCTCTGTGCAAGGATGCAGATTCAAATCTCATTTTTTCTGGTAGTCACATCATACTATTGTCTCATCTGAGCTTTCAATCAAATGAAATCCCCCATCTTTTTTTTAAATTTCATTTTTATTGATATATTTTGGTTTCGTATCACATTTGTTTATGAATTTTCCCCACTTTTTCACGAAGCGAGTCATCACTTTTTAAACAAACAAAAGACAAAAACAGTTTAGTAAAACCAAACAGCAAATTTCCACATCCCTAGTTTCCTACCTCTGCAATGAAGGAAAAGGGAACATGTTTTCTGAACACTTTACTGGGCCAATTGTACGGTCGTTACAAATTGAACAATTTTAGTTAAATTTTCGTTTCTTTGTTCATACTAGTTGCATTGTTGTCATTGTGTATACACTTTTCCTGGTTCTGCTTCCTTCACTCTGCATCAGTTCATTTAAGTCTTCCCAGGCTTCTCTGAATTATTGTTCATTTTTTCTTATGGTGCAGTAGTTCCAATCAAGGGCCACAATTTGTTCAACTACCCTCTAATTGATCAACACCTACTTTTTGTTTCCAGTTCTTTGCTACCCCAAAAGATGTTTTTTGACTATTTTAGTGCATATAGGATCTTCCTTTCTTTCTGTTGTCATTCTCTCCCCAAATATCTTTTCATAGGAACTACTCTCTAGTTGTCTTTTTTCCCCATCCTTCTTATACTTTAGTATTTGCCTTTTCTTCTTGGACCTTCAATGGTTTGCTCTTGTCAACTAAAGTTCAGATTCTTTACTTTGGCATTCAAAGACTTCTGCATGCTGGTCCCAACTACTTTATCTAGCTTATTTTTTAGAATTATGATAATGATAAAAATGTTTTACATTTATATAGTACTTACTACGTGTGAGGCACTGTGCCAAGCACTTTACAATTATTATTTCATTAGATAATCACAGTAATCTTGTGAAGAGCTAAAAATGGATCCTGCATCATTTATTTATTTATTGATCCTATTTACAAGTATTGATTTTGTTTTATAACTGCTTTGGCCTGTAATTGTTTACATTTACATTGCAGTTTTTACAAATTGTAATTTTCTTTGCCTCTCAACTTGGTTCAGAGATTCAGCAGGCCTGTGATGGGTTAAGTTTAAAATTCTAGCTCTTCTTGCCTCAAGAAATTTAACTGACCTTGGGAAATGTGTGTGAACAGTCAGGCTTAATATCTCTACTCCATCAAGCTATCCTTCAGGGATGTCTGGTTTGCTATCCAAAAGTCTGGGATGCTATCTTCAAAGTGGACTCAAACAATGAGCACTTCTTAGTCTCTTGAGAGAAGAAGGGGGTAGGGATGGGGATTGTTGTCAGCCCCTATTACTAAACTTCCAACCAATAATGTTTTTCCCTGTGCTTCAGCTTTGTGATCAGTCATGTTGTCCTTAATTCCATGATGTCACCTAACCTGTTTTTTGTTCTATACTCCGCAAAACCTATACAAAGAGAACTGTTGTTTTGCTCAGGGTCTTTGGCATAGATGGAGGCAATCCCCTGACCCATTTATTGGTAGGCAGCACGGTCCCTTATCTTGCATGGAGATTTGCCTCGGTTTACCCTTTTGTCAAGTTTCATTCAAGATACTCGAGAGGTGGGTGCTATTACTATCCCCATTTTACAGATGATGACACACTAGCAAATAGCTGTTAAGAGACTTGTTCAGAGTCACATGGTAAGGGTCTGAGGGCAGATTTCAACTCACATCTTTCTTACTCCAGGCCTGGTACTCTATCCATTGAGCCACCTAACTGCCTTATAGGTGCTCTGAACTCCTTTAAACTATACCAATTTATTATTCTCCCAATGCAACATTCTCCACCCTTTCCTCCTTTTATGTGTCTATTAATTTGGTTAAAATGGATATGCATTCTATCTTGGTTAACATCAATAAGTAATATTCTTTGTATTTTTCATTGTTTCATCAATTGCTGGTACCAAATAAAAATCTAGTGACAAGTTTATTCCGATGACCTTCTTTGTACTTAGTATGTCGATCCTTAAAGAGAAGACATAGTCTACTGCTGTGATTAGATTTAATTTCCTTGAAGTTCTTCTGGCATGGTAGTCAACCATCACAGCATTGGGCTCAGGGTTTTTTTTTCCTCTCTTTTTTAAGTAACCAAATGCAGCAAATTTTAGTATTGATATTGCTGCTGTTCAGACGTTTCAGTCATGTCTGACTCTTTGTAACCCCATTTGGGGTTTTCTTGGCAAAGATACTGGAGTGGTTTGCTATTTTCTTCTCCAGCTCGTTTTACAGATGAGGAAAAACTGAGGCAAGTAGAGTTAAATGACTCTCCCAGAGTCACACAGCTAGTAAGTGTCTGAGGCTGGATTTGAACTTAGGAAGATGAATCTTCCTGTTTTCAGGCCTGGCACTCTATCTGCTGTTCCACCTTAAAAAGAAAGACAATTCAACATTAGTTTAGCTCCTATGTTGTGACCTTGATCTGACTTAGCTTTTTTTTAATATATTGACCTCCAGAAAGGAGGTAGTAATGTGAATGGTGTTCAGAAGATTCTCCGACTTGTTTGTTGTCCAACTTCTAGACTCTAAATGTCGTGGGGTTAGGGCCCCCTTCATCTCCCTGTCCCCTTTTCCCAGACCCCATCCCAGAGCCATTCCATGGTACCTTCCCACAGAAAATCCTTAATAATTGTTTGAGTGTGTGAAGGGTCATTCTTTAGACATACCACAGAAGACTTGTTATGCCCATCAGCCTATTTCTAGTCATATCATAGCACTTAACCAATTGCTTATTCTTGTAAAATTAGAACCCTTTATCTAAACCTTCTTTGATTTGACACAGATAATGCCTCGGGAAAGTGAAACGCTGTCTAAATGGTGTTCAGAGAGGTTGCAAAACAAAGATGTTTACAGAAAGAAATGATTCCTGTGAGGACAAAATGAAAGTTTGCTTCTCACACTGAAAACCCGTTAATATAAACTTAGTAGAGATGATGCCTGGATAAAAGGAATGGTCTTTGATTGTTTTATAAAAAAATGAAGAATAAATAGAAGTTTTCTTGGCTTCAAGGGGAACTCTATCTTCTGTGTCCCTCTCTGTACTTAAGGACACCCTACAAGAACCAACTACTTCATTATTTCTAAACTTCTCCCTTGGAAGATGGATGTCTTCATTAAATCAATCAAGCTAAGCCACATTTCACCGTGTACCTTGGGGATTCAGACATAATTTTTAAACGCCGTAAGCTGATGTTTTCAATTAGAGTATTTAAAATTTCGCCCTTGTAGGATTACTCTTTTGAAGTTAATCATGCACCAGAGGCATTGAGTCTTCACACGTTCCTTCCTGGTGAATCCATGGGTCTTCTTGTTTCTTTGTCATCTCCCTGTACGTTGATGTACCAAGACCCTGTGTTTCTCACTGTCAATAGTGGAAAGGAGAGGTATCGTCCCTCTGATGCTCGTGGTAGGACGTAGCCCTGGCATGACCTCTCCAGTCCTGTTGGACTGGGATTTCTTGGTGGATGGGACCTTTTACACAATGAAACTATACATCTCTGAGGGAGCAAACAGCAAAGTGGTAACTTTTAGGGTTATGTGACCATGCCCATTTCAAGGACTGTGCCCATAGAAACTACCATGCCAGCCCATAACTTTGTTCCATCACTGTTGAGAACTCTTGACTGTTCCCAAAGTAGCACAATGACAGCAAACTGAGGAAAACCCTTCGGGTGTATACTAGGAATGCCACCTGTGAGTTGGATGGATGGTCAGTTAAAGTGAATATGTAGTGATTTTATGAGAAGTAAAATGCCAAAGTTGTAGGTTTTGGGTGACAACTTCAAGGTGTGGTTATTAATTTATTTTTAGTTTTTAGCATTCACTTCTATAAGACTTTGAGTTCCAAATTTTCTCACCATCTCTCTCCTCCCCCCACCCCTTCCACTGCAAGACAGCATGTAAGTTGATATAGGCTCTACATATACATTCATATTGAACTTTAAGGTGTGGTTATGAGATGGCTTTTTGTTATGGTGGCTTTCTCCCTTCTCCCTTCTCCCCCCAACTGGCATACCAAAATATTTTTATGCAGACCAAGTAAATGATGCACTATATAGAGAACCAAATGATGCTACTGGAGAAATTCCTCTTTTGGAAATTTCTTCAGAGGCATTTCATAGGCCTTTCTTACCAGAAAATCAGGCTCCTTAGATTTCTAGTCGCATCTTATTTTTTATACCACACAGTAATTACCTAGCCTGACCATGTAGTATTCTTCCTCTTCACCTATAGCTCTTGGAATCTCTATCTCCTTTCATTCAAGGCTCAGCTCAAGTGGCAGCTCCTAATCAAAGTGTTTCCAGATGCTAAGAAGCTCCAACTCAAATGCCATTTCTTTTGGTCAAATTTCAACTTGATCTCACTAATTTAAAATTATCTTTACATGGACTTTATGAATCACGTTGTCCCGGTTGTGTTTAGGTTTACAGGAGGCGGTGTGTCGTATGAACAGTACTGCTCGTGTTGGTCTGATCAGGCACAGTCACACTGTGACTTGACTCTAGCACGGTGGTATTATTTTGGTCCTTTTCGAGAATGATGGATGACAACTTACCAGCTGTTAGATAGGGGGTGGTGTGTAATTTGAACAACACTGAATTTTGAAGATCTGGTTTCAAATACGAGGTCTGAAACTGTAATTGTCTATGGGCAAATTATTTAATCTCTCTGTACTTAATTTTCTCATCTGTAAAATGGAGCTAATACCTAGGACTACTAAGGACTACTAAGTTGAAGCCACAGGGGTTGATGACTTTTACCAGTACCCAACTTTTTTCTGTCCTTTCTGTTTGCCCTAGGTTCATTACTTTGGGGTTGCCTGCCTTGTTAATAGGGGAACTAGACTCGGTGATTCAATTTCATCTACTTCTCAGATTCTTGAGGGCCATTTCTATTTTGGTCTCTAAAGGGTCTAATTCAGAAAAGGAGGAGGAAGTAATATGTTACTTAGAGTACAAGCATCAATTAGGTATGGAAAAAGCACTCATATTCCCACAAACAAAGGAGAAAACTTAAGTGATAAAGAATCATGGGATACTTAGTTGATGTGCCGACAGTGTTGTTAGATGTTCTCTCTCAAGCACAAGAGAGGAAGCCAGCAAAAGTTTCTGACTGTTAAAAGTTTAAATAGTTTCTAATATGCAGGCATTTGCAATGATACTGCTCATTAATTAGTTTACAATATAAATGTACTGAGTAAATCCCTGTAAGTGCCAAGTGGACTCTTCCTTCTAGTGGTTTCTCTCTCTGTGGGTGACTTTCTTCCTTTGACCACTCTGCTACTGCCTCTGCATTTGCTGTTGCCACTTCAGCAGCTGCGTGGGTGACTAGAAAGGGGGAGACCCCCTTTCGAGTTCTAACAAGGTCCTGTACCAAAGGAGAGGAGACACAAAGATGAAGTGGCTCTATCCCACACGTATGTTTGCCCTAAGCAAACTATGAGCTGGGAGCAGAGGAAGGAAAGGCATCCTTCCCAACAATTCTAGTGTCCTTACACCTCTAGGCCATCAGAAAGAAGAAGCCTGAGGGGCAGAAATTTAGTGTGTTCAGGTCCAGCTAAGCAGCTGATTAAGGATGGGCATGGCTGAACAGAAGCAGGCAGAGGATATCTGCACCTGCTCTAAAGTTGGGGAGGACCCTTCCCCCAAGGTGCTGTGCTCAAATTACCTGCTTAATGGTATGGTGTGGCAAAAGGTTTTGTAAATCTTAGACATTTATAAATATGCATTACAATTTTTAAAAATCAACCGTATCCTTCCCCTCATGGAATGTGAACTTGGTAAGGACTAAGAGCATGCCTTTTTTATCTTGGTATTTTTTACCACCCACCCACTACCTAACAAAGCATTCTTGGATGTAGTAGAACATTAGTGAATATTTGAATGGAATTCAATGTTTGCTGCGAATTAAAATGTTTTTCTCCAAATTATCTCAAAGGTGATATTTTAATTATAACTGTTGTGGTCCTCCTTTGTGCAAAGTACTGTACTGAGTGCCAGGAGTTGCATGAAGCTTATCTAAGATTCAGAATTGTGTCCATAGAAACAATTTAAACTTTTAACAGTCAGAAATTTTTACTAGCTCCGTCTCTTGTGCTTGAGAGAGAACATCTAACAATATTGCAAGCACCTCAAATGCCTCTGCTTACCATCCCTCCTGGCTCAAAGGGCATTTCCTTTTTTTTTCCCCTCCTTAAAGCATGAACTTTTGAACAAAGGACCCTATTATACATCTGGCCAAATCGATGCTGCATGTCTGTATGTGTTAGCCTGTTAGTCTGGTAGGTACAGCTCATCAGGCGTATGGTGATAACAGCCATCAGCGCAGCAGGGCAGATTAATTTGTTGCGGGCGTGCTCTTGGGTACAACAGGGAAACCAGTCTTTTCCTAGTAAACACACTTTTCTGGTTATTGAATGATCATCTGGAGAGCATCCATGCACAAAGCCTTGCTATCTGCCCCCTCTGCCCTATGGAGTACTGTATCGAGATGCCTCATTAGTTTCCCTCCTCTATTCTCTCTCTGCCCTTTGTTATCTCTGCCCTCTTGTCTCTGTAATAGGATGAACGTGTGCTGCCCCTCCCTCTCTTCCCCTCTCCATTCTCATACACGGCTTTACGTTAGAAAGTCCTATCTTTGCAGTCTTATGTTTCATGTCTACAGGGGAAGGCATCCTGGATTTGGACCTCAGTTCAAATCTGATATCTGCTACTTACTCCTTTTGTAGCCTTGGGAAAGTCACTTTCTGAGCCTGTTTCTCATATGTAAAATGGGAGGGGGAAGTGAACTAGATAGCTTCCGAGGCCTCTTCAGCTCTAAATTAATGATTTGATGATAATATGATATGAAAAGTTTTCTATCTTGAGTTCCTGTCATAGGATTCTGCCATACATTAGTTTTTGTACTATGGTAAAGGTATTCTTCTTCACCTTTATACTATCATCATCAACACATCAATCTCAGAGTTTTAGGGGGGAGGGATTTGGTTTTGGCATTCCCCGTTGTTAGAGGTGGGTCCAATGCTAGCACTCTCTTAGCTCAAGTTCAATATTGGGACAAAACGAGGCACTTGCTAGTTATCGAACAATTAACAAAAAGAGGCTTACTTTGCCCTAAAACAAGGATGTGCAGCAATGATATGGTGGCATCCCTGGATGTGGCTCCACAATTCTCCACATAGAATGCATCTGGTCGTCAGGGTAGGATATTGTGAATGACTTGTGTGGTCTTCAGGAATCTACTGAGTCAGAGGCGCCTCTGTAGGTGGGACTTTATGCTTTTAGGTGACCAGTAAGCTGTGTCAAGGGAGACAGAGGGCCCTCAAGACCTAGGGACACCTTTGTTAACTTTTAAGCAAAATTAATCTCTGTAGCAGGAGGGAAGGATGAGGTATGAGCCTTACCCGTATTGTGAGGAAATGCTGATGAACGTTAGTCATATTGCATCTGTTCCTTCAATTCAACAAGCATTTGTTAAGCCCCCACTATGGGTCAGATGCTGCCCTGTGCTAGGTAAAAATACAAAGATTGACATGAAAACAGGCTTTGGCCTCAAGAAGCTTCCGTTCTTTTGAGGCAAAAATAGTGCCTACAGATAAAGTAGTACAAAAGGGGAAAAAATTCCTGCCTATTTTAGCATGGTGTAACATGTTCAATTTAGAAAGTATTTAGATTTAAGAATGAACTAGCTTTCCATGGATATGTCCAAGAACTGCTGGCACAGAGAGTCTGTGGTTGATGGTCCTACTGCGGCATTTTTTCTTGATGTAGAATGAAGTGTTAAAGGGTCACCCTTAGGCTTAGATGCCACCATTTAGGATACAAGCTGCCAGATTGTGACTGGGAGTCAGAAGATACGGATTTTAGTCCTGTAAAAGGAATTCATGATTCAAATAGCATTGTTAGGATCATAGAACAAGAGCTGGCAAGGACCCAAGAGACTGTCTCGTTCCATCTCCTCATTTTACAGAGGTTAGTTACTTGCCCAAAGTCACATAGGTGGTAAGTGACAGAGCAGGATTTAAACCTAGGTCATCCAACACCAAATCCAGCGTTCTTGGACAGAATGACCTCTCAGGTTTTACATTAGATAATTCTGCCATATCATGGGATCTCAGAATTGGAAGAAACCTCAGGCACCTTATGGACCAGGGGCTCTTAGCCTGGAGTCCGGGTAACTTTTTTTTAACTGTTGCTAGAATGTTTAATTCTGAATTTTCTCAATGTGTTATATAGGTTAAGGACATTCTTTTTTTTTCTTTCTAAAGTTTTTTTTTTAATTTTAGAAAAATAATAAAACAAATATATAATAAGAAAAGGAAAAGAAGCATTATAAACGTATCTAAAATAAGAAAAGAAAAAACATGTCATGGGCACAGCAGAACATAGGAGAGGATTCAAATACATAGCAATAACTTATTTCAAGAAAGCCTATATATTACATATTGTGCATTAAGTTGAAAACAGTCTATCTTTGCTTCCTTGTAGGTTTTCTTTTGTTCTCTGCTGTATACTTTTTAGTTTGTTCTTCCCCTCCACCACTTCCTCTCCCCTACCCATCACCCCAAGGCTGCAAGTGAGCATGGATATATTTATATATAAGTATTGATATGTACATACATGTATACATACATACACACTTACATATGTACATACATATATAAATATATCCTTTCTTTAAGTGATTCTAATCCTAATCTTGTTTGTATGTTTGTGCATATCTTTTTTTGTATTTCTCCTAACTCCTCTACTTTGCTTCTACCTGTTACCTTGCCTTATTACTTAACCAGCCCCCACTCTAGCAATCCCCTCCTTACCTTCCCATTCCCCTAAATCTAAACACCCTTTTGTCCACCCTTTTGACCTATTCCTTCCCTCTCCCCTCTAAAGCTCATACTCTTATCCTTACATTCCCTTAAATCTAAATACCCTTCTATATCCCCCTTTTAACCTATTCCCTCACCCTCTCCTCTAAATATCCCTCTTTATCCTCTCCCCCCTCCTCATCCCTTATAATTTTATTTCTTTTTTACATTTAGAACACTTTTATACTCTTCTAGATGTGTATGTATCTTCCCCTCTTAAACCCATTCCCAAAGAAAATAGGTTTCCAGAACAAACAGCTCCCCTCCCCCATCTATATTGGTTCTTCCTCTTGCACTT
>JAQQSZ010005937.1:0-13740 GCA_028646595.1 Phalanger gymnotis | reverse complement strand
TCCACACCCACACAGGTTTCACACCTGACAGGGCCCTGGGCCTGGGGCTTAGCACTTAACAGCTGAAAGGACTTCCACTCAAAAGAAACAAAAGCCATGCTAAGGAGACAATTTTGCTTAACAACACACCCGGTCATAGCTAGTCAATGTTTGAGGCTGAATTTGAACTCAGGTCTTCCTGATGGAAAGCCAGGCACTCTATCTACTGTGCCACCTAGCTGCCCTACTCTATTTCTTAGGCAGTAGCAGATTGTTGTGATGATTACTGCTCTGTAATACAATTTGAGATCTGGTATGGTTAAGCCAGCTTCCTTCACATTTTTTTTTCATTGATTCTCATGATATTCTTTTGTTCTTCAAGATAAATTTTGTTACTTTTTTCTAGCTCTGTAAAATTTTTTTCTAGTTTGATTGCTATGGCACTGAATATGTAAATTAATTTATGTAGAATTGTCAATTTAATTTATTGGTTTGTCCTACCAATGAACAATTAATATTTTTCCAGTTTATATCTAACTTTATTTGTGTGAAAAATATTTTGTAATTGTGTATGTGGTTCCTGGGTTTCTCTTGGAAGGCACACTCCCACATATTTTATACTGCCTACTGTTATTTTAAATGGAATTTCTCTTTCTATATCTTACTGCTGGAATTTGTTGGCTATATATAAAAGTGCTGATGATTTATGTGAGTTTATTTTCTATCCTGCAACTTTGTTGAAATTGTTAATTATTTTACCTAGCCTTTTTTTTTCATTGATTCTCTAGGATCCTCCAAGTACACCATGATGTTATCTGCAGAGTGATAGTTGTTTCCTTATTGCCTATTCTAATTCCTTAAATTTATTTTTCTTCTTTTATTGCTATAGCTAGCATTTCTAGTACAATATTGAATGATAGTGGTGATAGTAGGCATCCTTAATTCATCTCTTATCTTCTTGGGAAGGCTCCACTTTATCCCCATTACAGATACTGTTTGCTGATGGTTTTAGATAGGTGCTATCATTTTTAAAGAAATTTTATCATTTTAAGGAAACCTCCATTTATTCTTATGTTTTCTATTTTGTTACAGGAATGTGTATTGTATTGTGTCAAAACCTTTTTTTGCATCTATTGGGAAAATTATGTGATTTTTGTTGTCTTTGTTATTGATATAGTCAATTATGCTGATAGTTTCTTTAATATTGAACCAGCCCAGCACCAATAGTATAAATCCTACCTAATCATAGCATATGATCTTTGACCCTCTCATTCTTTTTTGAGGTTTTTTCATTGTTTATTTAAGCTCTGGTGAAAAAATTATCTTCATAGATAAACATCATCTGGTGCCTTTTATTCTTTCTGTTATGAAATCTCCAGCTCACTTTTTACCAGCACAGACATTTGCTTTTGCAGTACCCCTGACTTTCTTCATTCTGTTCTTGCATTCCTTTCACTGCTTTCTTAATGTCTTTTTCTTCTCATAGAGGGCATGCCTTACGAGTCTGTGCTTTGGTTCATTTTTCTTTCCATAGTCATGGGAATTATAAATCATGTCCAAGACTGTTGTTTTGCCACCATCAAAATGGGTTCTGAATCCAAAGACAAAAATGACATCTGGAGTTGTCTTGTACATCTTGGCCAGTTTTTCTTGAATTTCAGTCTTGGGCACTGTGGCCTTTCCAGGATGAAGGACATCTATAACCATCTGTTTACACCGAAGAAGCCTGTTTGTCATGAACTTCCTGATTCTGATTGTTACAGTGTCATTCAGGGTGGCAGCCAGCTCCTTGAGCAGCAGGAGAGGGAAATGACCCATTTATTCCTTAGAAATATATTAGTTTCCAATTCATTTTTAATCTATGTTTCCATGGCCTTTATTGAACATAACTTTTATTGCATTACAATCTAAAAAGGATGCATTTAATATGTGTTCTTTTCTGCATTTGATTGTTAAGTTTTTAATGTCCTAATACTTGGTTGTTTTTGTGTAGGTACCATGTACCAGTGACAAAAAGATATGTTCTTTTCTATTCTCATTTAATTTTCTCCAGAAATCTATCATATCTAACTTTTCTAAAATTCTATTCATCTCCTTAATTTCTTTCTTTTGATCAGATTCATCTAGTTCTGAGAGGAGAAAGTAGAGATCTCCCACTAGTATGGTTTTGCTATTTATTTTCTCCTATAGCACACTTTAATTTTTCCTTCAAGAATTTGGATGGAGAGGATACTGGGCATATTGTAGAGTAGGTCAAAAAATTCTAAGCTCTCAAGATTTTCCTCTACAAAAGAGATAAAACACCACCTCAGGGCAAACATAGAGTGGCAACAATAAATAACAGAAGAGGCAGGACAGGGGTCCTCCTGGGACAATCTGAGAGGATTTGAAGAAAAATCCCAGGAAGAGGTTTGGTCTCTGCGAAGAGTAAAGAAATTTTGCCTGGGGACCATTTAAACAACAAACAACAAGCCCTAGGATTATCTGTGTTGGGAGGCTGCCATAGGAACTTTTATCCTCAGGACAGTGAAGGTAGTTGGACATCTGAGCCCAGGAAGGTAGAGGTAACTTCTGCTGACAAGGTACAGCAGACCCAACTGTGCTGTGGACACACAACAGGGGAGAGAAGGAACCAATTTACACTTGGCGAGTGCAGAAGCAGTGGGGCAAGACATAGCTGGCTGTGGGCACTTACAGGAGGCCTGGGGGTCTTGGTTTGAGTTCAAGATCAAAAGGGAAAACTAAAGAGGATCTGCAGTCAGAGTCACCACACACCCTACACCAGGATGACAGGTGATTTTAAAAACTAAACTATTACCAAAAAAATGCACAGGCCAAAAAGAAAGAGTCCAACCATAGAGAGCTGCTATGAGAATAGAGAAGACCAGGGTTCATCTTCAGAGGAGGATAATGAAGCAAAGAAACCATCTTCTACCCCAAAAAGTCAAATGGTCACCTACCCAAAAAGAATTCATAGAAGAACTTCAAAAAGACTTTAAAAATCAAATGAGAGAGATGGAGGAAAACTTTTTAAAAATAAAAAAAAAACAAGTTTATGAAAAGAAAGCGAACCAATTAGAAAAAGAGTTCTAGAATCTTAAGGAAGAAAATGACTCCTTGAAAATCAGAATTGGGCAAAAGGAAGCCAGCAAAGTTATAAAAGATCAAGAAATAATAAAATAAATTATAATGAATGAAAAAATAGAAAAGATTGTGAAATACCTCATTAAAAAAAACAATCTGGAGAACAGATCAAGAAGAGAAAACACAAAAATAATGAGACTACCTGAAAGCTGCAATCAAAAAAAGAATCTTGATACAATAATACAAGAAATAATTAAAGAAAATTGTTCTGAAGCATTAGAACAAGAGAGGAAAGTAGAACTAGAAAAAATCCACTGATCACCAGCTGAAAGAGATTCTATGAGGAAAACCTATAGGAATGTCATAGTCAAATCCCAAAACCCCCAGCTTAAGGAGAAAATTTAATGAGCAACAAGAAAATAAACAATTTACACATGGTATTAGAATCACATAAGATGTAGCAGTGGTAACTCTAAAAGACCATGGGTCTTAGAACACTGTATGTAGAAGAACAAAAGAACTGGTGTTGTGGCTGAAAATATCATACCCTGCAAAGCTAAGCATAATTCTGGATGAAAAAAGGACATTTAATAAATTGTCAGACTTTCAGAATTTTGTTTAAAAAAAACCTGAACTTAATAGATTTAACATAAAAGAACCAAGAGAAACACAAGGTATATACCAACAACCAATTACAAGCGACTTAATAAGGATAGTCTGTTTACCTTTTATGCATGTATGTAAAAACATATGCCTAAGATTGTTATAGGTAATTGGATAGTTCATAAGAAAGACTGGGGTAGACCTGAGCATGATATGACTTCAAAAAGTAAAACTGTTCAGGAACAGCTAAAAAGAGTAATTATCTTATGCAAATGAGGTACAAGAGGAACTGATACCAAGGAATTAGATGAGGGAGAAAGGTTGTTAGTTCTGGAAAGCTACCTTCATCCAGAATGGGTTCAAGAGAGAACAAAACATATACATCTAGAAGAATGTAAAAATCTTCTAAATTTAGAAATAAATTGCTAAGGGGATAGGGAGGAGGGAGAGGACAAGGGAGTGATCTTTAGAGGGGAGGGTGAGGGAATAGGTTAAATGGGGATATAGAAAGGTGTTTAGATTAATGGTAATTGGAAGATAAGAGAGGGATCTGTAGAAGAGAGGGTGAGGCAATAAGTTAAAGGGGTGTATCAAAGGGTATTTAGATTTATGGGAATGGGAGGATAAGGGAGGGATCATTGTGGGGTACATTAAGTAATGAGGGCAAGGTGGTGGGGTAGAACTAAAGTAAAGGAGTCAGGAGGTATAGGAAATAAGAGATATGCACAAATATAAAATAAAGATTGAGTAGAATCTCTTAGGAAAAGTATATGTTTATATGTATGCATATGTATATATGTATATGTATCTATCAATATCTATATATATAAATATATCCATACTTAATTGTAGCCTGGGAGGTTGAAGGAGAACAAGGGATAAAAGAACAAAGTAAAAAGTATAAAGCAGAGAACAAAAGAATACCTACAAGGAAGCAAAGAAAAGATGGACAGCTTTCAATACAACATGTAGTATTTAATATATAGGCTTTCTTTAAATGGAAATTTATTGCTATATATTTTAAATCCTCTCTTACATTCTGCTCTGCACATAGCATTTTTTCTTTTTTATTTCACACTTAAGTTTTAATATTTAAATTTATAACATGTTTCTTTTTCTTTTTTATGATGTATTTAAGTTATAGTATTCATCTAAAATTTAAAAAAGATAAAAAAAGAATTTGAATGATATATCATTTGTTGCATACATTTAGTATTGATATCACTTCATCGTCTGTTGTACCTTTTACCAAGATCTAGTTACATTCCTTTTAATTTGATCTATTTTTGCTTTCACTTTGTGTGAGATCATGATTGCTACCTCTCAATTTTTTACTTCAGCTGAAGCATAATAGATTCTACTTCAGCCACTTACCTTTACTCTATGTGTGTCTTTCTGCTTCCCCTTCTTTTATTCCCCTTTCCACCTGCTTTCCTGTTGGGTAAGATAAATTTCTATACCCAACTGAGATTCTATATTATTTATGCTTTGAGATAATTTCAATGAGGGTAAGCTTCAAGTGCTGTCCCTCAAGCACCCATTTCCCCTTCCATTATAAAAGATCGTTCGTGTCTTTTTTTATGTGAGATAATTTACCTTATTCTACCTCTCTCCCTCCTTCTCCCAGTACCTCTTCTAGGACATTTTCTCACTCCTTCATTTTATTTTTTTGAATATCATCCCATCTTAGCAAACTTACACCCCTGACCTCTGTCTATGTAAATGCCTAACTGCCCTAATAATGATAAAGTTCTTATAAATTACAAGTATCATCTTCCCATGTAGGAATGTAAACAATTTAACCTTAGTCAATCCCTTATGGTTTCTCATTTCTGTTTACCTTTTTGTGCTTCTCTTAAGTCTTGCATTTGAAAGTTCTGGTCTTTTCATCAAGAAAGTCCTCTATCTCAGTAAATATTTAGTTTTTCCCCTGAAGGATTACACTCAGTTTTTTTGGGTAAGTGATTCTTAGTTTTAATCCTAGTTCCTTTGACCTCCAGAATATTATATTACAAATCCTGTGATCCTTTAATGTAGGAGCTGGCAAATCTGGTGTTATTTGACTATAGCTCCACAATATTTGAACTGTTTCTTTGTAGCTGCTTGCAATATTTTCTCCTTGACCTGGGAACTTTGGAATTTGACTATAATATTCCTGGGATTTTTCATTTTAGGATCTCTTTCAGGAGGTGATCAGTGGATTCTTTCAATTTCTACTTTCCCTTCTGGTTCTAGGATATCAGGACAATTTTCCTTGATACTTCTTTGAAATATGTTTTTTTTTTTTGATTATGACTTTCACTTAGTCCAATTATTCCTAAATTATCACTCCTCAATCTACTTTACAGGTCAGCTGTTTTACCAATGAGATACTTCACATTTTCTTAGATTTTTTTCATTCTTTTGACATTCTGCCTTTTAAGGAATTCTTCTCTTCAGTGGCTTTTTCTTCCTCTTTTACCATTTGGCCTATTCTGTTTTTTAAGGTTGTTATTTTGTTCAGTGTTTTTTTGTGCCTCCTTTACCAAGATATTGACTTTTTTCCATGATTTTCTTGCATCATTCTAATTTTTTTTCTTAATTTTATGTAACTTCTCTTATTTGATTTTTTAAAATGATTTTTGAGCTCTTGTAGGAATTCTTTTTGGGACCTGAGACAAATCCACATTTTTCTTTTAAGCTTTGGATGTAGCTATTTTGACATTGTTGTCTTCTTTTGAGTTTGTGTTTTGAGCTTCTCTGTCACCATAGTAACTTTCTATGGTCAGGTTCTTTTTTGTTGTTTGCTAATTTTTCCAGGCTTTTTTTTTTTACTTTTAATTTTATGTTAAAGTTGGGCTCTGCTTGAGGGGGAAATGTCCCAAGATTCAGGGTTTTTTTTGTGCTGCTGTTTTCAGAGCTATCTCTAGGGATCTGTAATCACAAACCCTTTGTTATACCCTGGAACTTTGTCCAGGCTCTCTGCTCCTGCTAGTGCTCCTCTTCATCCTGGAACTGTGACCCAAAATGTCATACAGGTGATGAAGCAGTGTCCTGCTCCCAGTGCCAACAGAAAGTCCCTTGTAATCTCCTTCGGACCAACTCTTTTATTCTCTGTGGGCTGAAAACTCCAGAAGCCACCACTAATTCACTCACCTCCAAGGCCTTCTGCTGGCTTATCTGGCCTGGCTTGTGCTAGCATGGCTTGTCCTGGGCTTCACTTTACTCTCACCATACTGAGACAAACCTTCCCTGTCAACCTTCTAAATTGTCTTGAGTTTGAAAATTTTTCACCCCATTATTTTGTTGGTTCTGCCATTTCAGAATTAATTTTGAAGCATTATTTTAATGTTTGAAGAAGAAGTTGAGAAAGCTCAGGCAAGTCCCTGCCTTTGTTTTTCCATCTTGGCTTTTCCCCTAGGGCTCTTTCAAGTATTCACAAATGCTTCTACCTTCTTTATTGCTGTCAGTATCATTTATTGGTCCTTTTCCACGTTAGCAAGATTTCTCAGTCCAGAACCATCCACGTTAACTCATTAAAGGACTTTTTAGTCCACTTTCCATATAATAAATAATATATAATAAATAATAAATCAATTCATGGCCCATTGTGATCCTGATTACAAGTCCACCAAATGTTTCTGGGCAAATTGCCACTTACCCCTCCTCTATTTTTACTGTTTTCCAGATAGCTTTGATTCCCATTGGTATTTCATCCTAAAATCCATTCTAGAAAGGAAGAACAATTGTATCTACACACAATGGTAGAATGGTTTCTATTGCTGGTCCTGATCATCAGTCCCAAAAGCACCCATAACAAGGTTCATTACACTATAGCCAGGTTTATTCTTATATTCATTCAGTATTTTTTTAAATACTCCTACAATTTGTAACACACAGTGGTAGGTATAACAAGATTAATAATAAATGGTTATTGACCTTAAGGAGCTTATCACATTACCAGGGCAGATAAGTCACATACACAGATAAGCAAGGTACAGGTCAAAATACACTATATATATATATATATGTATATATATATATTATCAGGATACATTGACTATAGTTTCGTAAATTGCTATGATTGAAAACAGGAAGTCCATTCAAATCCCACCTTTGTCACTTATTAGCTATATGACTCTGGCTAAGTCACTTAATTTCTTTGGGCCTTTCTAGGATTTATATACTAAGTCATAAGCAGATTGTAATCTTCAAGGAAGTTCACACATCAAGAAGTCCTAGTATTCCCTTTACATTTAATGGGAACCTGCTAGAAGAAATCTGAGAAATGTTAAGTTTCTAGGAGAATCAGGGTGATTGATGATTAATTAGACCCATATTTTATTCTAAACTTACCTCTGATCAGTATTACTCAGTTTGATAAAATTCCATAAGGGTAGTTCTGTATATTAGACCCCAGAGTTGTAAAACACAAATTATAAATTCACCTGCCTAACCACAAGAATGGTGATAACCAAGCCCAGCATGGGTGGTATGTCTTGACATGATATAGAACATTCCCCTACTTATTTTTATACCTCCAGATGACCTTCTCTTGCCCAATATGAGAGGGGGACCATCTTATGACCGCTAAGTCACCAGACATGACTTGCCCATCTGATGCATCATTTCTGGCCCTTCTGGAAGGTCAAAATCAAGATCTATTAACTTATGAGACTCTGTATTTTACTTTTTCTCTTCTGTTTGTCCGGATATCAAGACCTATAAAACTGAGGCCCTGGGGAAAGGGGGCATCTCAGACCACAAGGAAGATCTGAGATCCACTTCATTAGAGGGGACAATGGACCCTTTAATGAAGTGCTATAGGCTTGGAGCAGTGATTTAGAGGTTTTTCTTGCATATTGGACATTTTTGACCCCCCCATCATGAAGATCTTAATAGAGGAGTCCTTAAAGAATTTGTAGAGCAGAGGTGTCACACATTAACTCCCATATACTCACATTCTCAAGTGTGGCCCAACTCAGACAAAAATATATTTGGGAAATATTTAATAAAACAAATAAGACATGATAAGACATAGATAATGTTATATTTTAAAGCTAAGTCGATTCACAGCCTCAGGGATCTTGGGAACATTAATACCTATTTCTAGGCTTTAAGATAAACAGTAAAGATGGGACATGTAGAATTGAAAGTTTAGGGAGCAATGTGAGTGAAGGTACAGAGACAGGAAAATGGGAACTTTATTTGAAGGACAAAAAAGTAATCCATTTGACTGGAGTGTGATGAACAATAAGGGATACAATGTACACTAAGGCTGGAAAAGTTGATTGAATCCAGATTGTGGAGAGCCTTGAACGTTAGAGTAAAGGGCTTTATGTTTCAGCAGGTAATTCAGCAGGTAATGAGATTCAGTTAAGAAAAAAATATATTAATGGTATTAAATGTTCTTAGCAACCTGAAACAGTTGATTCTATTCTAAGGCATCAAAGTTGATTATTTATATTGGCAGTGTTTAGGGCAGGGCCTACACAGTAGAGTTAAAATGGACCTTTGGAAGTGATTCCATTTAATTTGACAAATGTAAGCAATCTAACTGGATAATTAAGACCTCTAAGGGAATTTCTTTCTTATACAAGGGAAAGGGAAGGACTAAAAGTAAATCATGCAATAGCCAGATTTCTATAGTAGACGTGGTAGACATGGTCTGAAACTTTATTTGCTACTTACTTTTCTGATTCTCACTTTGAAATGTATCTTGCTAATTCTTCTTCCACTACTTCTTGTCATTCTACTATTGAATAATAATAATAATAGCCAGCATTTATATAACACTTTAAGGTTTGCTAAGCATTTCACAAATATTTCATTTTATCCACACAACAACCCTGAGTATAGATGTGATGCTATTATTAGCCCCACTTTACAAGTAAGGAAACTGAGGCAGACAGGAACTTTGACTTAGTCAATTGACTTACTCAGAATCACACAACTAGAAAATGCCTATTCAAATTTGAATTCAGATCTTCCTAACTCCAGGACTAGTGTTCTAATGTGCCACCTAACTGCTTTAGACAGACTACTTAGCTCTACTGTGATGCGAGAGAAGCACCCAGCAGAGCTGCCCACTCCTCACCCCTTGAGGTTGTCAAGAAATTGGTGCTTCAAGAGGGTAAAAGATAACAGGAGGCTATTTGAGAAGTCCCACAGAACTTGTTCAGTTGTTTTCAGATATTTCCACCTTTCTGTGACTCCATTTGGGGCTTTCTTGGCAAAGATACTACATTGGTTTACCATTTCCTCGCCTAGCTCATTTGCCAGAGGAGGAACTGAGGCAAACAGGGTTAAGTGACTTGTCCAGGGTCACCCAATAAGTATCCGAAGCCAGATTTGAAGTCAGGGAGATGAGTCTTCCTGACTCCAGAACCAGCACTCTATTCATTGTGCCATCTAGCTGCCCAAGAACCACAGACTGAATAATGACTGCACTATTCAGCACTGCCACAACTAATCCATACCTCTGGGCTGTGAGGCCAGGAACTGGGTTGTGCTTTGGGAACAAGATTATAGTTTCAATTTTTTTTTTCATGGGGGAGTATCTTGTTATTTTATGCTGTAATATTCTAAACTTTAGAGTCTAAATCAACAAGTCATGAAAGGGAAGTGGTGGGAGAAAAGAATAAGCCTTTATTATTTATAAGCCCTTGCTATTTCCAGGACCAACTAAGTGCTTTCAAACATCTTCTTTAATCCTCACAACAACCCTGAAAGGTCCATGCTGTTATTATCACAATTTTACAGTTGTAGAAACAAAGGTTAAGTGACTTGCCCAGAGTCACACAGCTAATAAATATCAGGCTAGATTTAAACTTAGATCTTCCTGACTTCAAGTGCAGTGCTTTGTCCACTGCACCACTTGCACCACCTGGCACCCATTCCAAAAGAATTCCTTCAGTGTCCTTCCTCAAAACTTCTCAGAATCTGCATCTACTCTTTCTTCCTTCCTTTGAAACCTTTCCTTATTTCTCACACTTCTCAGCATCTACTGCCTGCCACCCAAAATTGCCTTGCATTTATTTTGTTTACTCAAATTTGTACATATAATTTTCCCACACTGGGTTTAGTTGCATTTAGTTAAGCATTTACTATTTATTCAGTACAGAAGGAAATACAAAATAAGCTGATGCTATGTGATCTACATAGCAAGTAGTTACAAGACTTTCCCATATGAAACTAGAGAAGAATAGCATTAGATGCTGGGACAGTAGGGAGCCAAGACATATGGTCCTCAATTCTCCTTCCTGGGGTGAATGGTTATGGTAGATGTTCTGTAAGGGCCCATATCTGCTAAGAGTCTAGACCTCTGAGTGAGTTACACTATGGTGGTAGCTATCTCATGCTTTCTAATGTAGAAATTCTGTAGAATTCTCGGGTTGGCAAAAGGCACAAGGGTCATTATAAGTGGTAGCCTGAAAATTGGCAACTCTTCTGCCCTCTAAGGATTCCTCATGGAGCTTGCTAAAATTAGAATTCACAGCTTTCTTCAGACCACATTATGGCAGATACTTACTTGGGTGAAGGCTTTATGTCAGTAGTTGTTAAATTAAATGAAACAAACATTTATTAGGTATCCACCATGTGCAAGGCATTGTGCTGGGCACTGGGAATACAAAAACATAATGAAATTGGCCCTGCCATCAGGACCTTACTTTTTACAGGGCAATATAACATGCGCACATAAATAAGTACACTACAAGATGGTGATAAAAAGAAGAAATCAGACGAGCTGTAAGAAAGAGACACAAGGGAT
This sequence comes from Phalanger gymnotis, assembly GCA_028646595.1. NCBI lineage: Eukaryota > Metazoa > Chordata > Mammalia > Diprotodontia > Phalangeridae > Phalanger > Phalanger gymnotis. The sequence goes on along the minus strand of JAQQSZ010005937.1, from coordinate 2,324 downwards.
AGTTTGTGATATTGCATGGAGGGAGGGCATATTGAGAGTGAGTCAAAGTAAGCAGTAAATCCACTTTGACTGCAAGGTAGACTGGATTTCAGGGGAGAGATTAGGATTTGATATATAGATTTATAGCCATCTACATGAAGATAACAATTGAACCCAATGAAGCCGATGAAAGCATCAAGCAAAAGACCATTAACCAGTGTCTTGGATGAAATCCTATGGAGCACCCATAACTAATGGGTAACTGGTGCAAGACAGTTCCCTTCAGCTCTCTGTATATGATCTGTATTCCTAGGAATGGTAAGACCAGTAGGAGAAGAATCAAGGGAGAGCATTGTCATAGACAGAAAGAAGATTGTGTGTGTGTGTGTGCATGTGCCCGTGTGTGTTATGATTTTGGCTGTGAAAGGGATATATAATGTGGGCTGAAATATTAGGTACACATGAGCTCATTAGCAGGCGTCAGGTGGAAGAGTCAATAGATTGAAACTCAGAGGGAAAAATGATGGGACAATATCCAAAAGGAGAAGGGAAAGGATGGGCTCAAGGACCCAAGTGGAAGGGGCTGACCTTGGCAAAGAGAAAGACCACTCAAACTGTGAAGTATGGGAGATGAGGTAGTGTACAATGGGCAGTCTTTTTTTTTCTCAGTCAAATTGGTGAGGTCATCTTTGAAAGTAGATGAGCATGATCAAGGATAAAGAATATTTGAAACACGTGCTGTCCTTAGTGTGATAGTTAATCAGGAAAGACTGAAAGGATGAAAAAATTTGCCCATATCAGTAGCTGCTTCGGCTACACAGATATACTGTGGGAACATTTCCAACATTTAGAGGCAAGGGACTTAATATTTATTGCTCCTGTATCATTCATTACTCGTCCTCTTGGAGAGTTTTCAGCACCCTGGACAAGAGAAGTGATAAAAACGAGTATCAAGCTGAGTCAGCACTAAGGCAAAGGACAGCGCCAAGCTGCTCACAGCTGAACTGCATTGAGTTATTATTTGGGGCTTCATGGGAGTGGTGTATTGCACAAATTGTGGAGGAAGAACAGAGTTTGCTGTGCTAGTAGTAAACTGGCTGGCATTGTGGAGACTTTGAGCAGATTCAATTGCTTTTGAAAGCAACTCAAGTATAGGTGAGGCTTTATGGTTTGGGAAAGGTATGGAAATATTACTGGGATTTCCAGGATCCTTATTTGACATTTGTCCCTCCAGATAAGATGACCCTTGGGAAGGTGGTCAGGGAATGTGTGTGTGTGTGTGTGTGTGTGTGTGTGTGTGTGTGTGTGTACGTGTGTGTGTTTTTCCCAGTACACTGTTTTGTAAAGCTAGAATACTATTGGCACCTCCGCACTAGGAGGGAGTCATCCTTCCAGTATAAGATTAATTTGGGATAAGACCTTGCTGAGAAAACCTTGGTTTTACTTTTAATACACCACATATCTGAAATACTACCCCCATAAACTTAAGCACTGGTTTGAGAGACCCAGACATAAGAGGAATGGGAGTTGCCCTCACCTCTTATTTTTTTTCACAATTACTATATGGATAACATTGTAATTAGGCACAAATATACAATGTAAGCACTAGATGAATACTTCTAGAATTCTCAGTCCTTACTAATTACTCCTACATTCTCAATGGTTTCACAGAGGCAGCATGGTATATTGCAAAAGGTATGGGATTATTTCTTCTTGTTTCCCCAAGTGTCTAACATAGTACCTATAAGACAGTAGTACTTAATAAATGTGGGGTTTTGGGCTGATAGATTTGCAATTGGCAAGAGAAGTTAGTCCACATCCTGATTGTGTGACCCTGGTCATATCACTTCTCAGTGCCAGCTTTCCCTCAGTTATAAAATGAAGATAATACTTCCACAACCTACCTCACAGGATTTTTTTTTATTTTTTTTAATATTTTATTATTTAATATATATAGTTTTCAGCATTGATTTTCACAGGAGTTTGAATTACAAATTTTCTCCCCATTTATACCCTCCCCCCCCACTCCAAGATGGTGTATATTCTGCTTGTCCTGTTCCCCAGTCAGCCCTCCCTTCCATCACCCTACTCCCCTCCCATCCCCTTTTCCCTTTCTTTCTTGTAGGGCAAGATAAATTTCTGTGCCCCAATGCCTGTGTATCTTATTCTATAGTTGCATGCAAAAACTCTTTTGTTTTTGTTTTTGAACATCTATTTTTTAAAACTTTGAGTTCCAAATTCTCTCCCCTCTTCCCTTCCCACCCACCCTCCCTCCCTAAGAAGTCAAGCAATTCAACATGGGCCACATGTGTATCATTATGTGTAACCTTTCCACAACACTCATG